>VZTO01019866.1:10908-23307 GCA_013400615.1 Syrrhaptes paradoxus | reverse complement strand
GGGGGGGCGGCGGCGGCGCGCGGCGCAGCCCGTGGCGGAGCAGCGTGTACAGCGCCAGCAGCAACCCGGCCCCGAGCAGCGCCCACCCCATCCCGCCGCCCCACCGGGAACCACAGCACCGGGACCGTGTGCTCTGCCCCGCCCCCGGGAAACGGCCTCCGCCTTCCCCCGGGGCGGGGGAAAGGCCGGGGGCAAGGGGCAGCGGGGCTTGTGGCGAGCGCGGGGGCGGTTTGCAAAGGGGAGGGGGGTTGCAAAGGGGAGCAGGTTTGCAAAAGGGGGGGGTTGCAAAGGGGAGGGGGTTTGCAAAAGGGGTGGCTTGCAGAGAGGAGGGGCTTTGCAAAGGGGGGCTGCAGTGGGGAGGGGGTTTGCAAAAGGGGGGTGTTGCAAAGGGGAAGGGGGATGCAAAGGGCTTTACCTGCAGACAGGAGGAATGCGGGGTCCTGGGGGCAGAGGGGAGGGGGTCAGCAGAGCCCCCCAGCTGCATCCCGCCTCCTCTACAGCAAAGGCTGAACAGGGAGAGGGGCTGCTGTAGGGCACGGAGACCTAAGGGAGGGTGGGGGTGCAGGCTGTCACCCCCAGACCTCTCCTGCCCAGAAAGGTGGCCACTGGACCAGGTCAGGTTGGAGCCGATGGAGTTGGAGATGTCCCTGCTCAGGGCAGGAATGACCTTTAAAGGTCCTTTCCAACCCAAACCCAACACTTCTGTCACCTTCCAGCCCCCATCCAGGACCACCAGCATCATCCCCCAGCGGGACACCAGGCTGCCTCCATCCATCCACAGCTCCCCGGGCTCCTCCTCTGCGGTCAGACACGCCGGGGACACGCCAGGTTGTGGTGACAAGAGTTAAGACAGACAGTCAGAAAACAGAATGTGAAGTCATTTTTTTTTTTTATATACAGAATACAGGAAAGTTTCTGTAAAGTCTAAAACGTTACAATTACTATGTACAGTGGAACTAGCTGTTCTGCTGCGGGGAGGTGGCATATAAACAAAAGAGACAGACAGGTTACGACAAACGATCTGCTACAATAGACAATTTGAGGAACGTCATACCACATGTAGCACTGTACACAGCTTTTAAAACATTGAAAATGCCATCACTGATGTATTTACACAGAATCCAACACTTTTCCTTATTTGAAATTAAAAAAAAAAAAAAAAAGAGGATGGACACCAGGAAAAGAACTCATTTCTCACTGCCCATAATACACAGTAGCTACTTGTAGTGCAACCATAGCAGGGAGGGATGGGAAAAATAACTGTGGGAAGAAGAGCGCTTCTTTACATTAAATAAAACAATGATATTGTATAGATTTGCTGTATGAAAACTGTATTTCTCTTTTAATATAAAACTATTGTCACTGGCACAAAATAGAACAAGTTTCTGATTATTTTACAACTGCGTGGGAACTATCTGTCAGAGAGAGTCCTCGAGTCAGACAGCGGTTGCCCCTCGCTCTGACGCGTCCTGCTCTCACTGCAGTTTTCCTTTTAAAATGAAATGTATAGTACAAATATATGTGCAAATGCCCCTAAAACTTGAGCAAAAAAGAAAAATTAAAAAAAGTTAAACGTTCTTCATTTCATGCAAACGGCGTGTGAACAGTCTCTGGGCCGACATAGAAAATCCCGCCTCGGTTTGTACATTTTTGCATTGCAAGAGTCTTGAGGGCGTTTTTCCTTTACTCCAAAAGCTCTCTTCCTAAAAATTCCTAGGGAACTGAGTTGGACCGCAGCACGGGCACCTGGTGGGGTTTCAGAGAAAGCTTCTCCTCCAAGTCCATGTCTTGTACTAAGGCAGTGTCCCCCTTGGGCTGTTTGGTCGCAAATTCAGTAATGCTGAAAACAAACTGCAGGCAGCCCAGCTTGATGTAACTGCCGTGGTGGAGCAGGGCTGTCCCCTCCCAGCCGGCCCCGCTGCCCCCTATTAAACTGGAGCTGCTGGCTTTGCAGTTACAGGGTTTCCGATGCTGCCCTTGTGCCTGTGAATTCATCACAGCGGCTTCTTCACGCGGCTCCTCTTCTTGTTTTCTGCTTTTATGTCGTTCTGAAAATAAAAAAACAAACCAAAAACAATGAAACACGTAAGATTCAGGCAGGCCAGCAGCAGCTTGTTTGAATCAACAGGGGCTACTCCTGGGGTGCCTTGGGGGAAATAGCTTCCAGCCATGAGGCATTTCGGTTGTCTGCAGCAAGGGGCTGATATGATGGACACAGGAGGCTCCCCACAGCCCTGCAGAGGTAGAGGCACTCACACGTCTATTTTGGCAGCCAAAAAAAGGGGATGGCTTGCTCACAGCCTGGGACGGGAAGCCATGCAGGGATGGGATGTCTGCAGCAGAGCCCAGATGGCTTGCTCACAGCCTGGGATGGAAGGACACGCACGGGGAAACCCCTCCGTCCAGCTCTGAACCAGCTGGGAGACCTGGAGCCTGGTTAACTCCAGCGCTGGAGGCAGGAGCGCGGTTGACAGCAGAGCTGCAGAGGAAGGTTTGGTGTAACCCAGGCTGAGGCCCATGGAGAGACTCCTCTTGTTGCAAGAGGGGAACCAAGCACTGCAGAACCAGGGGCACCAACAAGGAATCGATTTGCACCCATTCCTGTCCCCCATAATAGCTCCTGTACCCCTGTAACAGCCCCCTGTGGTGTTAACGTGGGGCTGGCTGTCTCGCCACTCACTTATCACACTCTGCACTTTGGCAACAATACTGCTGGGAGGAGTGGGCGTCATCTTCTCCGAGAAGTCACACGAATACAGAACGTTGTCCACGGTCGTCCCATGCTCACTGTAGTTCAACAGCTCATAATGTTTCGTATTCTGAAAGAAAGGTAAGAGGAGGGAATCAAGTCAGAAAGGCTTCGTCCCATACACCCCTCTGGAGCAGGGAAACACAATCCCTCTTCTCTCCCTGCTGCTGGTTAAACAAGAGCAGTTAGAATCTCCTCCAGCTTCAGAGACCAACCCAAACCTCGTGCACAGCTCACGCTCACAGAACAGCCGGCTTCCCAGCAAGAGCTGCTTCCCAGGATGCTCCCGGCAGGGCAGGAGGGCCAAAGCGGCTTTGGAAAGAAGTGAATTTTACTGACTGCACTTGGATCAATGGATCGTTTGGAAACAGGGATTCACGCTGGTTCTCGCAGAGCGAGCACACCATCGAACAGGCACGGGATGCAAACTCAGCCCAAGGCCTGCGCCCAGCAGGGAGGAGTGTGCTTTGGAAAGCAGACACAAGATGGCAATGGGGATGCCAGTGCGCTGCAGCAGCCGCAAGATAGAGACTGTCTGGGATTTACAGGCCTTCTGCAGATGCTGAAATGCTGGGAGACGTTACCGTGATGCTACAGCGTCACACAGGCAGCGTCACGCTCAGCTGAGCTTTGCGGAGGATGTTGACAGAGTAGAGGAGATTTCAGGTTAGCTCACAGGAATCAGCTGCGGGCTGAAGACCTTGTTCCCCAGGGACTACTGAGCTTTAATCAAGTTACAAAAACTCCCCATGCACAAGGGAGTAAGTTTTCAAGTAACCTGCTGGCCTGCAGAGACCGAGGCCAAGCAGGAGCTGCCGATGCCAGAGGCGGGAGGAGCAGACAGAGCCGAGCGGGGGGAATTCTCCCTCCACAGGAGAGCTGCTGGAGTACGGCCGAAGCTCAGTGCCTAGAGCCTGATTTAGGACTGACCACTGTGAGGAGATGCTTCAACCCAGACTGAAGGTCTGGATCCCATTACCGAGCGTGTTCTGTAGTTTGTAGTGCGCTGGAGGAATGGCTAAAGCTGTCTGCGGGTTAATCCTGGATCCTGCTCAGTAGCCAGTTGACAAATGGTGATATAAAAGATTCTCTCTTGCTTCAAAGACTGTTACCATGCTAAGAGACATCTCCAGCGGTGCTTTTATTGGCAGACCCGCCATCTATTTACTTCAAGAACAAACTAATCTCTGGACTGCAGCTAAAAAGCAACTGTAGTCCTCTGTTTATGCCGAGAGCTTAACTGAAATTTTAGTCAAATAATTTATATGAACTACTGCAGATGGGCACAACCACTCTGCACCGCCATCACACCTGAAACCAAGAGACTTGGAGCAGTTCCCCATTTTGTTCCAGCCACGGTTCAATGTCAACAAGTAAAGTTTAGCTTTTATTAACAATGCAGCTGGATCAAAAGGTACCGAAGCATTTCTATGACTTTTTCTTTCCCTGGACACCAGCAGTGACAGTGCTTACTTGTGGTCAGTCTTTGTCCACAAGCAGTTAGCTCAGAGAAATCACGCTGGCAGGGCTCTGTGCTGCAGAAAAGGGTTTGACAGAAAACGCTGACGCAGCCTTCACTGGAGTGAAACCATTCACAGCCCTCGCTCTTACTCTGTAGTCCACAAAGGAGCACCACACAAAGACAACCTGCTGCCTGCACCTCCAGCTCCCACTGCCATGCATGCCAAATAATAAAAATAATTAAAAAAAACCCCATTCAGATACTCACCTCATCATAGAATATGCAGGCATGTTTGCCAGACACATAGTTACAGTGACCATAGCTTGTAAGGCACACATCCATATCGGCTCCTGTCAATGGGCAAGACAAAACAGGCTCAGTTCATTTCAGAAAAAAAAACAACCCAAACTGTCAGGCAGCAGAGAACAACAGACAGAATTAAACTTCAATTAGCAAAACAACAGGGGAGCAACTGCCTTTGTCCCTGCTCCCAGGACTGCATGAATAATGCTGCGATAAGCCACCAAAAGTTTCGGTGGGGGAAGGGAAGGCTCGCAGCTCCACGAGGGTTGAAGAACATTTCACAGTTATTGGGTCCTTCCAGCGCCAGAAGAATCTAAGCAGAAAGAAATAAAACCTGCAAACAAACCATAACTCTTCTCTCCATTAAGTCTCCAGGACAGGCATTTTGCTACTTTTGATGCCAGCCAGGCTACAAGGGTGCAACCCCACAAAGATTCGAGTGGACGGGGAATTTCACCGTTTCTTGGTAGCAAAGAATCCCCGGAGAAGTGGCCACAATGGGGCTGTTTTCTTCAACACCCCCTTGGCAAACACTTCGGGCAGGTCAGGGAGAACCACCCTGATTCTGAAAGGTCAGGAGAGGAAAAAACGACTCACCTGTCCCGATGTAGAGGGTTCGGTAGCACATATTGACTGCACCCCCTAAGCCCATCAGAGGATAGAACACCGCCCGGGCTTGCACTTCCTTTCTTTGCGCTGTAAGATAAAAAAGGAATTACTTGAACAATGTTATCAGCTATGAAGGCTGCTTGACCCCAGCACCCCCAGCACTAGACTCTCCAGAAAATACAGATCCTAAGGAGGATGCAGTCAGCTTTGGCCTAACCTCCAATTCCCAACCCTGCAGGAATGTTTGTACATTAAACAACTTTTTGCCAGTCATCAGGGAAAATCGCTCTCTCCAGTAACCCACGCAAGCCATGCAGTCGGGGGAAGGAGTGAGTGTGCACAAAGGAGCCACTCGGTGGGAAACACAAGCCTCCCACCACTAGCCTCCTTCTTAATCTCTTCCACTTTGGGTAATCAAAGAGCTGAGTCTTGCTGTCATAGTGCCACTTTAGAAAAATTGGTGCTGGTGAATGTCACCCACTTAACAGCTGCCACTTCACTGCTGGTGGGGCTGCAGGAAAAACACACAGGGCTTGGCCAGGGACCAGCCCAGCTCCCGGGACAGATAATTTTCCGAGTGGACTCCTTTACCCTCGGGCTGGTCCCTCCGGCACGCTCAACGATGGCTGCTCCAGGGCTGAGCCTCCAGAGCAGCTCCCTGGCAGCCAAGCACAAATCACACGTTCCCACATGCCCACATCAACCGGATGGAAAATCATCTTCTGGGGAACAGATGTTGAACTCTGGAGCGCACAGGCCTGGCCAGGATTTCAGCAGCTGCCTTTTGGAGATAAGCCCCTTGTACGCACAGAGTTTAGGTCCCTCCTGATAGCACATCTGTGTGACAGTTTTACACCAAGAGAGTCAATCAGAGAACAGAACGTGAGGATTACGAGAGATTGTTTGCAGAGTCACCTATGTCAAGAATATTGCCCACGCTGAGTGGCACCACCGGCCGTGCAGGAGCCAATGCAGCCGAAACGTGCAGGTTCCCACCTCTGCTGCCCTGCACGAGTCCTCTCAGCTGCCTGGCTCAGCGGGGCTCACACTAAAGGCTTTGGATCTAACATTTCATCAGCAATGCTCAACAGTGGGCTGGAAGCATCATTCCTACCCAAAAAGGGTGATGGGTTAAGGCAGCCTTTTGAAAGGCCGACTGCTGAAGAATTTCCAAAACTCGCCTGTTAGGAGCGGCACAGGAATGCGGCTCATATCGCAGCCTGGCACTGGGTCCTACAGCGGCGTTCAAAAGAAGATGGACAAAGCATTTAGAGAATGCGGTGATGCTACAGCAGAGAGGGAGCAGGCAAGCACGGGTTTCAGAAGGAGGAAGGAGGTTTCCTACAGCTAGCAGACTTCCAAAGATCTTATCTTAGATATTTACCCCCAGGCCTAGCAGAGGGGGAGCAGACAACTGCTCCCACAACAAGGCTGTCCAGTTAGTGCTTGAAAACAGATTAAATTGAGTGGCTGCATGCAGAGGAACATGCGGCCACGTTCCCCCTGCAGCTCTAGGTGTTAGCATGCTGATACCAGTGACCACAAACAAAGCCAATGCTGAACTCGGGAATCTGGAGATTTCCAACAGAAGCACAAGTTGTTTTCTGTTATTTGCACTTGTTGCATTTTGTGTTTCAGCTTGACAGTGACATTATTCTGAGCGGGCAATGACAATGTCACATGTGTATTCTGTGCCCCAGTTCCTCCTGTTCATGTGCTTGTCTCACAAGCAACTTCTCCAGAAAGGGAGAGCAGGAATTCACAGATTTCTCTTCCCCTTCTCAAAGGTGAGAGGAAAAAACAAAAGCAGCTGAACCTTCCCATTTCTTGCTAACTCTCAGATGAATAAATCACAACTTCACTAAAGATTTCCAGCAGAAAATCTGAAGTTACTGAAGGTGATTTCATTGCCATAATTTGTAAATAGTTAAGCAGAGGGACCTGAAGGAGTTTCTAGCCAGTGGATATCCAGAGCAGGGGGATGAGAGGAAAGAAACATGAAAGACAGCATCAGACAGATAACCAGAAGAAGAGGGAGATCTCCTTCAATGGATAGGCAAGGGGAGTGCCAAAAAGATATGGCTCAATATAAACCAACTATTCTAGGGCTGCTCTTACCTTCAATGTGGTTTCCCACAGGAGATTGCTGATGGGGACTGACACTGCTCGCTAGAGACTGAGCTTTGGAAGGAAAGAGCTGATGTATTCTCTGCAAAGCCAGAAACTTGATCAGCTGCTCATCCAGCATATTTATCTCAATCTCTGTTAATAAACAAAAAGCAATTAGTAAGTTATTCATGGAAAGGGTGCAATCTGAGCTGCGGTGGATTTAACTGTCCCACTTTCAAACTTGCCATTTGCTTCAACAGCAAAGACTTGACAATTTTGCAATATGAACCTTACACAGAGGTTATCTATTACTTCATATCATCTCCTGTGAGCAGCGTGCGAGGAGAGTGCCAGCGATGGCCAGAGAGCTACAATTGAGGCAGCAAGTGGAAGTTTAGGGGAACAAGGACTAGTAAGTTGAAAATCTGCCATTTTGGCTCAGCATCAACAGGTCTGCAGAGGTGGACACTGCACCCCGTTGGGCAGCAGGCTGGGTCCTTCTCGTGAAGCTTCGTTACCTAGTTAGAAAGTCCAACCCTACGTTGCAGAGGACAGCTGTCACCACCTTTGATGCTGCTACAGGCTCATTCTTGAGCCACGTGCTTTTGTAGCAGGGTTAATTAAACCAAACAGGGCAATTCAGGCAATATTATTAATGAGCTTTAAAGCAGATCTGTTGCTGATAGCTTTGAAGTATTTATATTTGTAAAGCCCTGCAGAGGTCTGCTTTCTGGCAACAAGCAGGCTGGCTAACCTCTTCTTTCAAGAGCTTTCTCCGCATCAATGACAGTTAAAACAGCAAGCAGAAGAAGCAGAACAGCCTCTCCCAGTAGCAGAGAGGTTGTCTGGGCAGGCTGAGCAGTCAGGGTTCACCTAAGAAAAGAGAGTCACACTGGCAACGCCAGAAAGGCTGTTCTTCAGATGTGGAAGTCGTCTCTGGCAACAGCCTCGCTATGCTACTGATGACTGCAGTTCAGCAATCTCCTCCTCCTCAAGTCACTCCGCTAAGGTCTGGCGTTTCTTGCCAAGTGCAACAAAAGGAAAATAAAAAACGGGCCAGTCTAGAAGACTGACAGAAGCAGAAAATTAACTGACCCATTAGAGCATCACCACTCAGGTGACCACTCAACTACAAGATCTGCTGCTGCTGGACTTTACACCCGCCGGGAACAGCTCTGGATTGCAGCTAGCACACAACATGGCAGGGCTGCAGGTTTCTGCATGCGAATTCCACCTGGAAAGCAGCCCGTGCAACAGCTTTGTGAGCGTTCCGCAGAAAAGCTTCAGGCAGAAACACTTCATTGGCCTTGCTGCCTTGGACACGCTATAAGTAGGGAAGCATGTGACATATTTAAGGTAATGTATACCCGGCCCCGCCCTCACCTGACTGCAACCCCTTTATCTCTGGAAGACCAAATGCTCTAGGGAAACAAACACAGCGGGCTAGTAAAGGCTAATAACAAACTGAATACTCACCGCCGTCCATAAATGCTTTCAGGGAACTGGTGAGGTCCAGCATAGCTGCAGAGTTTGAAGTGAGCGATGAGGGTAGAGTTAAAGCGCTTCCTATGGACAAGGTGCTGGGACTGACCTTACCATCTACAGAGAAAGATGGTGCAGAGAAGATATGTCACTGTGACGTTCGTGAGCCATGCACCCAGCCCTCGGGCTGCACCTCGCCTCCGAGCTGCTCAGAATGACTAATTTTGCTCATAGTCACGCTTTGAAAAAGGCCTGAACGAGGGCCGTTAGCTTTGTTCTGCTCACAGAAGGGCCAGTGTGTGTCTCCAGCACAGAGCCAACTGCCGGCTTCTGCCTCTCACCTCCAGTGGCTGGAGGAATTCAGGACCTACACATCTGAGCTCCTGCTCTCTGGAGCAGCAACGACAGACTGTAAGCGAAGCCCTTCAGAGACTGCAAAGACGAGCAGCAAGTCCCCAGGAGCTTGGAGAGTTTACTAAACTTAGAGACATTTGACAAGTAGCTTGTCTAGGTCTGAACACACATTAGAAGTACAATTGCCGTTTTTATTTCTGTGTGATTATCCACTACGGGGTGTACTTCAGNAAAAAAAAAAAAAAAGGTGATGAATGATTTTTTTTGTACTCAGCAACAAAATTTGCACACCATAATTTGTTATAAATATATACATGCATCGTGTTAGATGGAAAATCTAAATATTTATACCTTGCCCAAGAGACACTGCACCAAAGTGATGTTTTAATCTGCATTCTGTAGAACGCAAGCTTTGCACCAAAAGCAATTACTTAACATCTTAAGTAACCGCAGAATTATGTCGGGTTTGCAGCACTCTTCAAACCACAAGCAAGTTTTCTATAGTATGGTCTCATTTCCTCTACCAAAGCTTCTCCCAGTCTTGCATTTCTGAGCAGGGCTCACTCAAACCAGCAGCCTCAGAGGAACCAGGTTTGTTCAGCAATAAGCAAGGAGGCCAAGTACTCTGGGGACTGCTTCCAAACACGAGGTAAAGCTCAGAAGTTACTCATTAAGGAATATTAAAAATAAAAAGATGTTTCCTCTGCTGCTTGCAGTCACCAGATCTGAGCCACTGAACGGCTGTGAACTGCAGGAGAAGTGACAGACAGCTCTGTCTTCAGTGACCGCTGCAACCCAGCCTGCACAAAGGGTGGATGGGTTTGAGTGTCCAGCTGGTGTGGGGACAGGGAAGAGAAGGAAAATGTTTTAAGTGGAAACTTATTCTAGCGAAATTTGAGTTATGGGCAGTTACTCTAACTTCAACGTCTATCAACAGCTGTCAATATCTTTAACTTAATGTTTTTATACTGAAGATGGGTATTCACTTGAACAGCAAGGTTTCTGGGTACAACTCAGGACAGAGATGGGATATCCAAGTCCGTAACTACCCTGTATTAACAGACCAGCAGATACTAAACAGACCACAGCTTCCCAAGCCTGCATTCCTCTAACATCAAGGCTGCTGAGGACTTCAAACACATCTGTACCAGTGGACACAACCACTGCCAGAACAGTTACCGTGTACAGAGATCACAGGATCAGATGCCTGACAGCTGCTCTTGCAAGAAGGACTACGGTGCACTCAAATTAGTGCTTTACACCAAATCAGCAGTTTAAAAGCAGCGCTGGAGCGGCCAGTTGCTGGAACAATGAGAGAGCAGACACCTGATTTAAAACAACTGTTTCTTTCCAGAATTAAACTGATCTACTATCCTGCTTCTCAGGACAGAGTTCCCCTCTCAGGTATATGCAGCCAGCAAAAACACATCCCGTGGCTCCCACAAAGGGACCTAAGATTTGAGCAGCTTCTCCCAGCTCTCCGCAGAAAGCTCAGTTCTCAGTTAAACGAGGGCATCCTGCTGGAGCCTTGAGGTTCAGAATAACTGCAACCTGAACACCTTCTCAGCCCCAGAGGCCTAGATCAGCTGTTGGGCACGTACCTGAAGGTGGTGCTGGTGAACAGAATCTGTTTGCGGACCCAACAGCAGAGATCCCATCTCCCGCAGCCTGCGGAGGGGTGAGAGCCCTGGTGGCACTCAGAGGGGAGCCCATCGATCGCAGGTCTGCCGTCAGCGGCGGTCCTATCTGCGTCTGCACATTCTTTCTTTGCAAAGTGCTGGTGGTCTCCAGGCTGGCACAGGAGCTTGATATGGACGTAGGCATACTTGTGACCGGCACAGAACCCCTTTGTGCACAAGAAACGGGTCCTGCTACGTTCTCTGTTTTGACAATGGTTCCGATGGTGTGATTCAGAAGTCCACAAGTTGCTGGGGGCGTGAGGGGCCGAGGCCACGTTGGCCGATGAGACAAAACAGGTACTGCGTTACCAGATCCGATTAGTCTCTGGGAGTCAGTCAACTGTGCTGAAGGTTCAGACGAAACGCCATAGAAATGAGGACCGTTTACTTTAATATCAGAGGCTGTGGGCCCATTCGAAGTCCCGCAAGAAGACACCTTCTTGGATTTATCTATACAAGAGCTGCAGTTGACATCTTCCTGTGACAAAGTCTGCTGGGATTGCGAGGAGCTCAAGGAATTCTGGGTGGTAATCCCTGAGGTGCAGGATGACATGGAATAGAGGGAAGGTGTGGGTGCCTTGTCAGCTGCCTGGTAAGGGTTGGCGAGTGAGCCGTCTGCCACAATAACAGGCTTAATATCAGCCTTCTCTGTTTGTTCAGAGTCCCAAAGCGAAGTCATCTGCTTAGCAGATAAATGTTTCAATATGCTGCACTGGAGCGCAACAACACTACAGAGCCACTGGGAAGAAGAGAAAAGTGCAGGTTAGCTCCACAGGCAGATAGTGCTCCAAATTCAACAGTTACTCCATCATTCACCCAGCTTGAAGAAATTCATCTGTCTCACCGTGCTGCTGGCTGCTCTGATGCAGCCTGGAACTACAGCATCTGCTCTGATGCTCATCTAGAATCAGGAGGAAACTTTGGCCAGAGGTACAAAAGCACAATCAAAACGAGGTGTACTGTTTATCTCTGTGCTGGGGACAGCTCACAGAGGAGCTGATATTAAAAGAGGGAGAAGGCAGCAGATGCTCTTCCTCACGCCCAAATTCTTTCCTGCTTCAACTGGTCAGCTAGCTGCAGACACATCTTTCACTAATATGGGTTTCTGTCCAAACACAATCCTCCAGCCTACCCTGGAGCATGCCGGGAAGAAATGCTGATCTATCTCACGCTGTAGGCAGTCACCTGCCAAAGCTGGGGAGGAGAGCACCTCTCCTTTTACACAAAGTGGACCAAAAGATTTATTCAGAAGTTTTAAGCTCCATGGTGAACCTGCACCTGACACACAGAAGAATCCCACCTAAGCTAAGAGAAGAAATCAGCTACACCGACTGCAAAGCAACCTGCCTTCACGTTGTGGAATCTGGCGAGAAGTTTCATACAAGATTTAAACACTCGTTTGGCCTTGATTTAAAAGTTCAATTCTACCAGCAATAAAAAGCAGCCCAGAAATGTGACGTTAGCATACAAATAACCATGTCAGAGAGCAGTCTTACATACTCAAAATAGAAAGTATTTCCCCTCAGCCAGGAAATAAAAATGACATCTAGACAGAAAGCTCTCGACTCCAGTCTTTAAGGCCAGAAGACTATTTCCCCGCTTCCCTGAAGTGCCAAATGAGGAGCTTTACATTTCACCTAGACAGCCAAAAT
>VZTO01019866.1:0-10360 GCA_013400615.1 Syrrhaptes paradoxus | reverse complement strand
AGAAGGCAGCAGATGCTCTTCCTCATGCCCAAATTCTTTCCTCCTTCAACTGGTCAGCTAGCTGCAGACACATCTTTCACTAATATGGGTTTCTGTCCAAACACAATCCTCCAGCCTACCCTGGAGCATGCCGGGAAGAAATGCTGATCTATCTCACGCTGTAGGCAGTCACCTGCCAAAGCTGGGGAGGAGAGCACCTCTCCTTTTACACAAAGTGGACCAAAAGATTTATTCAGAAGTTTTAAGCTCCATGGTGAACCTGCACCTGACACACAGAAGAATCCCACCTAAGCTAAGAGAAGAAATCAGCTACACCGACTGCAAAGCAACCTGCCTTCACGTTGTGGAATCTGGCGAGAAGTTTCATACAAGATTTAAACACTCGTTTGGCCTTGATTTAAAAGTTCAATTCTACCAGCAATAAAAAGCAGCCCAGAAATGTGACGTTAGCATACAAATAACCATGTCAGAGAGCAGTCTTACATACTCAAAATAGAAAGTATTTCCCCTCAGCCAGGAAATAAAAATGACATCTAGACAGAAAGCTCTCGACTCCAGTCTTTAAGGCCAGAAGACTATTTCCCCACTTCCCTGAAGTGCCAAATGAGGAGCTTTACATTTCACCTAGACAGCCAAAATAAAGTTTTAACGGGTAGGGGTGTCAGGGACAAGACAAGCTATCACCTTCAGACATGATTTTGAGACTGGTTTCCTAGACAACTGCTCTGATCATGACTGAAATGGAAGAGGATCTTTGTACCAAAGCAACTACAGACACAGAGTCCAAGCATTTGACTTCATTTACCTCCTGTTGTTCTGTCTGGCTGGCTAAGTGCTCAGTGTTCAAAAGGTGCTTCTGCAAGGGTTCCTCAGGGATCCCGTTACAGATCAGCTCGCCATCTCTAATTGCTGCAGGCGCAAGTAACGGGGGTGGAAGCCGGTATTGGGACTTTATAGCATCAGGAACCTACATTGAAGAGAGAGAAGATCACACATGAGAACAATTACTCAAGAATGACTAGTTAAACAAAGTGTCTAACCAGCACGACACTGTGTTCGCTGCTGTCTGACCCAAAGGAGCCCTGCAGACAATGCATTAGAAGTTTCAAGGGCTGAGTACTCTAAATTGATGCAGCCACGCTGAAATTAATAGGTTTTATTCCCTTGGGTCAGGGATGATTTCAGCACAACATGGTGGCTACAGCATAAGACAAGACATGCAAAAAAGGCCAAGTAAGAAGGGAAACCTGAACGGCATTTTCAGGCATTCTGGCAGCAAATGCTCTCCAGGGTTTAACACAGCAGCCCCAATTCTGACGGTAGGGCGACCTTCAGCAAGTTTTGTCTTGTACTTTCTATGTTTGTGCCAGATGTAAAGGATTACTTGTAATAGCTGAGCCTTATGGTTGGCGGAAAAAGAGCTTCTTAAATCCTACATGTAGTGAAAAGTAACTGCTGACTTCCAGACCTCTCTGAGCAGCACTCCACTCAGACCCCACCCGCTTCCTCCGGGCCCCAGAGGCTATCCCTATGGGGCACGCTGGTTTCCCTTACACACTAGAATATATACACGGGGACTGTCACCGACACCTCTTGTTTACACATACCTTCAAACCTTTTCTCTTTACTGATTGAAGAACTCTGCGATTCGGAGGATGTTTCTTATGGATTCGGTTTAAGAAATCCACTTTGACAACATGCTGAGATATGGTGTCCTGGAACCGGTCAAATACTCGGCACCGATTACTCAGGGTCAAGTTCTTCTGGTTCAGCTGGGTGATCAGATAATGCCACAGGAGTTAGCGATCTGCAGGTCACTCTAACGTACCCTAAGACTTTCATAATGCCTCGTAGCACTGGCAGGACAGCATCCAGCTTAGCTTTAGACTATTTGTTTCCTGCAGCACTAACCATTTCTGTTAAAGGGCACACTGCTGGAGATGAACACGAAAGCATTTAGAGGCCAACTAAGCAGCATCAACACTCTCAGAAGCAGTTTGTCTGGGCACAAGCCCTTTTTTTCAGCCCCCTGTTTCCTGAGTATTTAGTCTCAAGTACGCTCCTTTTCCACAAATGAAATCTCCCTCTTGGAATGAAAAGTTTTTTGGGTTAAGCATGCAAAGAATTACTGCCCCTGTTTGTAGGACTGTGCTGCTCTGTATCGCAGTTCTGGAAGCTCATCTAGATCTTAAGGAGTCCAGTCTGGAAACTAGACAAGCTGTCAGTGAGTCACAATCTGAGCTGTCAGCTTCAGTTAAAGGAAGGAGTTCCCCCATCTTTATATTTTATTGCAGATAGCAGCATCATATTCCTTTGAAGAGTGCGTTGCTTGCAGCAGGAGCTTTACAAGCGTTACAGGGAGCAATAAGAGCCCAGAAGCTGTTTTATACTCGTTGTACTTTGTCCTTTAATGGACCTGCCAGGTTCTGCTCCAGCATCCGGTTCCCATACTGCAATCATAGTCATAGTCCTGCTTACCACCACGTGTTCTATGTGGTTTGGGCACATCCATCTACCCAGAGGCATGGCAGTAAGCGGTGGCTCCAGACAATCCATGTGGAACAGGAGTGGGCAATAATCACACTGAATCAGAGGTGCCACTCTGCAACTCCTGAAAAGAGAGCGGCATATCTTATTTTTCATACAGAAAATAAACTGAACACGCAGACAAGCTCGGCTAACCACTGTAAGCTTATCTTTCCCCACCAGTTCCTCTAAACCATGTTACTTGCATCTAAAATAAGGCTTCTGATTTGTAACTTGATCTATACGGACCTTCTGCAAGACCCACTCAAGGCAAAAGGCTTTGCCCATGCACGTGAGGGCTTCTTGGTCCAAAGAAGGTCTTTTGGCAGGAAGAGATGCTGTTGCTGGAGAACTGTAAGCACTTGACAGATTAATATGAGCAACTTCTGAAGCTGACCTTGTGTGTTAGTTCTGAGTAGCTTCATTTAGAGCAAAATTCAGAGATCAAAAGGAAATCTCAGATTTAGGTTATTATGATTTTCCTCAGATGAATCTTGTGCGAAGTTCAGACATTTACTTTAACAAGACATGCTCAGAACAAGTCTCAAACTCCAGAAAGCTGCTAGACCTGATGCCCCAGGCCTTAAAGAAGTCTTCACCCTATGACAAAGTCATCAGCCATTCTCCACCAAAGCTTGTCTGAGCTTCACGCCTACTTCCAGAAACTCACTCTGACTGGGTTCCTGAAATAAAGTTTTTCATTTTCACTGACATTTGGAATTGGGATTTATCTGTGCATTTTTTAGGCAGTAATAAAAACCAGGAGTGTTTTGTACTAGTTTTCAGAGTCACTATTTCAGCACAATATTCCTATTTGCCTTGGGCTTATATCTCTGATAGCAGATTTCTGTTTCCTAAAGGTCACTTCCTCACATGGTTCCTTCATGAACCATAAACAAATATCACCATTTTCTAAACCACCATCACTTTAGAATTTTTCTTTGTAGAAAAATACACAGGGCTGCAGAAGCCACACCTACACTTGCCATGGTTAAACATCTGTTATTTAGCGAGAAGATTATTTCCCCATTTGTTTAGAGGACTGTAAGCAATGAAGGAGAATGGGAAAGGGAACAGGTCATCTACTTTTTCCAGTAAGAACTTCGCTCCTGTGAAGGGTGTAGCTACACTGAACGGCTTCCCTGGAAGAGTCAAGTACCTGTTGCATGTGAAGCAGACTTTCACTGGCAAGGGAACCAAACCATTGTGGTCTAACTCGTGTTGTGCTTTCTTGACATTCTTTCCTGTGGTTTCTTCCTTTCTCCTCCTCTTACTAGTACCTGAAAGTAAATTTTAAAAAGCTTTGGGTTACCCATATAGAAAAGATTTGCTTTCTGGTAGATACTTACAGCCATAGCTACCAAGGAGTCAAGAGGGAAAAGAGGGAAGACAGCAGCAGGATGCAACTGAGGACATCTTCACCAACACTAGACGAGCCATCCCATCACTCACCTGGAAGTGCTGTGGTGCAGGTCAGTTCATTCGGCAACTGGAACTGCGTTGGGTTCCTTTCCATGGCAGCAGCAATAAGAAGCTCAAAGGGTCGCTTCAGCTGGGGCTGCCCACAGTCCATTTCTGCAATGGCAGAGTCATCATCCACGTCAATTATGTCCTCATCGACATCATTCTGCTCTGAGTTGGGGGTCTCGGTGCTGGCATTGGATGTGGGAGTGCCAGGCCGGCTTGCTCTCCTTTCCAAGATCCTGGCATGCGCATTAGCCCTGATGCTGCTGCTAGACCTGTCCAACAGGTCTGCGTCACTGGTGGGGGAGGTGGTCCTTTTCCCAGATTTGTCCACCAATCCATTTACCTGCCCCAGCTCTTTCTTCTGTTCTCGCTTCTGCACGACATGAATAGGCAGGCTTATCATGGAGGCCACAAACAAAGCACATCAACCTTGACAAATATGCAATCGAAGACAAAGAGCATCTGAAAAGGCTTGAGCCGCTTACTACAACTTCCCCAGTGAAGTCATTAAAGCCTCAACCTAGCAAAAACAATATGATTGCAGCTAACGTATGGATGACAAAACAGCTGAAGGGAACCAAGCACAGGGAAGCAAATGAGCATGTCTCTCTCCTTTCAGGATAGCGGTATTGGAGTCCAGATCAGGACAACATTTCACAGCATCTAGTCCTAAATACTCGACAAATCAGAGAACTCTGTTTACTTTGCTAGCCAACACTGAGAAACTCCGTGGTAGACTGTTCTTTGTCCGTGTGGTCTATTAACCCTGGCAGTGCATCCAAACCCCTTATGGAATGAGAAGGTCAGCTTGAGAATACAAGCACAATATACAAACACTCTGCTATCTCTAGAGACAGGAATCTTGCACAAGGTGGGCAGAGAGAACTGCAGCAGAGGAAAACAATACATTGCAATCACTGCGAGATCCATTTGGCAACAGGAGGGGATGCTGCATGGTCCAGCACAGGCAACCGTGCACTGCTCCGGTGCCTGACAGCATCACCAATGTGGATGCAACACTCTACTTGATGGCTAAAACGTTCTGAAAAAGGAGCAAAGTGGTATCAGGCAATTTTTAATACAGAAAAGTCTGGGATCCTTTTCTTTTCTCTCTCTTTTTAAATTTGTTATATTTTAAAATGTGCGACCTTCATTTTTACTGTTGGCAGATGGCTGAACAGTACCCTGGAAACATAACAAGGCAATTGCTTCAGGAACAAAAGGCTGAGTACACAGTTTTCTTCCAATCTGTTTTGGGTGTCACTTCAAGGGAACAGTTGCTAGTTTGGTGCAGTTTCTAAACCCTCTGCTACGCAGTCTGATGTAGTCACAGCAGTAAGATGTTTACATTGTGCAAGACAGCTTCCTGGAGAAATAGCATCAAGGAAAAAAGACAAGCCACAATCTTGCCCAATCATCTCCTCCCCATCCTGTTCAACAACCCAGGAAATCATAACTCACTGTGATTTCACTCTCTGCTGAGGTGCAACTCCTGTGAAGTCACACTTCTAAAAAACACACATAAACCAGAATCACAGCCCTGATACCAAAGCTGCATTAAGGGGATTCCTGTTTCGCCTCTAGACAGCTCACCTCCTCAAGCATGGGAGCCATCCCCATTCCCTCTGTGCCTCAGCTCCCCCTCTGTTCCAGAAGTGGGGAGAAGGAAAACAGTTCAAAAGGCACAGCTTGACAAGGACATATCGGGTACTTCAGTTCTGGTTCCTAGCAGTGAGGTTAAAAATACCAGGAGGGTCTCATCAAGACCCCTTAGTTTTTTTTAAGCCTGTTCCTAATAAAGCCCTTTGTAACTCTGAGCACAAAGAGCAACTCCGGTGGTATGTAAATACATGGTAATGGGAGAGGAAGGTATAAAACACAGGATCCATGTTTCAGTTGGACAGTTGGAAGGGCAGCGACCACGTCTGCTACAAGAGGCTTTACCTTGCGGCGTACAGTGCAGCGGTGACACATCCACTCCCCCGGCGGCAGCATTTCCTCACTGAGCGGAGGGTTGCTACAAGAGAAACACAAAGCAAGGCTTCGCTGTTATTTCTGGAACGTCTCTTCTCACGCACACGCAGCCCGAGTCAGGTTAGCTCTGCAGGTTCCGCTCCCAGGCACTTCCTCCTTTTCTTTACGGCATTGCTCCCCGGTTTCACTCCCCCATACATCCACTTAGCCAGACCCCTCCACGAAGTTGGTCTTCCACGACACCCACCTCATCTCCCCGATGCAGCATGCTCCATGGTTTCAGAAGACAGTTTTAGAATTGAATATCAAAAATAAATGGAAGATTCACTTGCATGCAACACATATACCTCCCCCCTAACATCAACACGTCCTTAAATAACTCGATTACTCCATGTAAGACTACACAGGTCCGCGTGCAGCAAGCACAGTCATTTATCTCAGCATTTCCCTGCTTGAATTTGCAGTGCGAGTCCAACCGAACAGGCTGCCGTGAAGTCTGCCCACTGTTTCTCATGTACTCCATCCCTGGGCACAGTTACTTAATGGTGGAAGCCACTTTCTATCTTAAGACAACCCAAATAGTCTCAAAGTGTCACCGTATACAGCTTGCCTTGGCTACGAAGTGTGAGATACATCCTACTCATACGGATCTGCACTTACTATAAAAGCTGGATCACATCGAAATGACACTCTCATTTAGATGCTAGAAATAAACCAAAGCAAATTAGATGAAGGAGTAAGGAGGACTATTTTGAGAAACACTTTTCCTCAGTTAAAGGCAGAGCAGCATATGTTAGATGATACACTTTCCCTACAGATCCTACTACTAGCTCAAGTACTTTCCTACACCTCTTCATCATTAAGATTTGTTATTTCAGCAAACTGCTGACTGCTGCAGGGAAAGTGTACAATGCTGTCAGGAAAACAGACAGTTATCATGCAGCGGGGCTTTAAGATAGACTTTTAAAAGTTCTGCCTACTGATGCTAGAGACAGCCGCATAGCACGTCTGCTCTGCTGTGCTGAACCCTCCCCAGATACACCACTGCAGGGCCTGGAAGCTCCGTTTCCCACTGATGGGAAAATGGGTTACAAGGGACGCGGCTGGGACTGACCGGGTTACGAGGTGATCGAGCAGCTGTGTGGCAACACCAGCAAGGAGCTTACAAGAATGGCAGTGAGCATGGGCAGCCAGACTGTGGGTCACTTCAGAGTCCCTATGCTGTTTACTGCACCTACAGACAAATACCAAACCAAACCCAAGCTAAGCTTGAAGAAGCCTCCAACACAACAAGCCAGAGAGGACAAGATGCGTATTTGTTGACCAGTAAGAGCTGTGCAGCAAACGGAGAGGCTGTCCTCCTGGAGAATCTTGCTCCTAGCATGGGGAAACAGCACAGGATCCCAGCACAGGCTCCCAAGCTGAGCTGTAAAAACAAACACGCTTCCTTTGTTTAAACAGCGTCCTGGCGAGCCTTGCCCCGAGCACGCCAGCATGCCGACAAGAGAGCCTGGGCAGGTACCGCAGCCATCCGGGGTCACACTCACACTTGCAACGCTGTGCCTGCAAGACTGAAGGAAGAACACAGCAAGAACCAAACTGGTAATAACCTCAGCATTTCTGGTGCCGGGCTCCAGGGAATTCAGCAGAGCCAGCACATCTGGCAGCCATTTTGAGGAGGAGCGCAGGGTTTCAGAGGCCTCCGTCTTCCAGGCGCTCCAGAAACGCAGCGCTCTGCGTATACGCACAAACATACCTGCAGCTTATGTTTCTCATTTCCTGGAGGACTTGGATGAACAAGAGATCAGGCTCTAGACGAGAGCACCAAAGCCTCGACTACTGGCTGCTGTACATGAATCCTCAAATGTTTGGCTGAAGCAGTAACTCCTCCCTGCCCCAAACTGATCTTCTGCTAACAGAAGCGGGGAAGGGGGCTGGAAGGAGGAGAGTAACAAATGATCCCCGTGTGCTTGCTGCAGCATAAATCCATTCTGAGTCCTGAGCTGGATCCTGCAACAGCTCAGGTTTTACTCCTGCAAGAAACCGAGCTCTTAGATCTGCAGCTACAGCAAGCAGATATTCATCTGGCCCATTCCCCCCTCCCCTCCTAGCACCCCAGGGGAAAAAAAACCTACAGACTTTGATTTGTTCGTAGTGAATTTTAGCCCTCTGAAGCTACTGCCGAACGTGCCTGAACTGCTGGAAACACGTCTGCCCCATTCCAACGCACGCGCGGCGTACCAGGGATCCACGCGCCGCCAGACGCCTCCGGTTATTTGTTTTAACTGTTACCTCAATGTTACGCGTTTTACAATTAAACAATTAATACCACGGTGAATCTTGAGAGGTGCCTAGAAGAGTCAGAACAGGTTTCTTCTCCAGTGTGTACGTTACAGTCCCATTTGCTATGTGTGAACTACGCGATCGTACACCCACCGTACTCTGAAGTGACAGCTCAGAGAAGGGTTTGAATGAACGCTGCTACCCACAGGCCTGCGGAAGGAGGGGGAAAGATTAGCTTCAGAGCAGCAGCAAGGGTTTAGCTCTCAGACTAGCCTCATGAATTTTTTTACTCGCTGTCAGGGCCTAACCGCTATAGCAAGTGTATTAAAAGACTGCTTCTGCTTCTCCCGGTTAATGAACTGCTCACCAAGGCAGCTCTCTGCGCTAACAAAGCCCGCTGAATGCTGCTCCCGCACTGCTGGCCTCTCCGCAAGCACACCGCCCTTCCCGGTCTCACCATCGAGCCAGGGAAGCACGAAAGAATGCTGTTTTAATTGACTAGTTACGACCACATTCTTCAACCTTTTACTGTAGGCGTAAGAGAAACGGATTTTTAAATCTGAAGGAGATACTTGATCTTCATAACCAAGGTAAGAATTAGTACTTTGGCAGGAGCACCCCGGCCGTTTCCTCCCTATTTTTCACAGGTTCATTAGCATGCAGATCTCCAGCCCTCAGTGCTTGCTGCCAACAGGACCTGGAATTGCACAGCACCAGCTCTATCTTCAGTTACAACACATCTCCTTTTACACAGAAGGGTGTTACCCTTCTGGACAATTCCACTGAACCTTTGTTTCAGACAGTTTCCCCTTCTGTCATCGCAAGCAAGAGCACTGGCCAGTGCCACTTCACCTGCAAGGTCTGGTGTGACCTGAATCCAATCTGCTCAGCAGAACACACACATTTCCGAATGTAAGACAAAGACAGCTCTGAAAAAGTGAGTCTGACTTTCAAGGTTAGTATCTATACAAACACCTGGAAGGCCAACTCATACAAAGCCTCTGAAAATTGAAGGAGATGTTTATCACCGCCTGTTCAAAACACACTACGCTGACACCGAGCCACTGGCCCTAATACCAGTCTCGTGGCTTTTTCTAAAAAGGCTGAGTAGCATCTCCTGAAATTCATACCAGATTTGTGTTGTCAAGACTTGCTCTTGTAAACTTTTGGACTAGCTCCCATGGTCAGAACATTATGCAAAGCCTCTTTTAAATAAAATGAAATAAAAGAATTTCAAGAGCCATCTATATATTAGGAGTTTTTATCAAGCAAACAATAGCACAAAGGCACTTAGCTTCTCCATTTCACACTCTGGAGATCTCAGGCATCAGATGCCTGTTGTTAGTCTAAATCCCGTAATTACTCTTCACTTTGCTGACCTCAACAAATAAGTAAACAAGCGCTCAAAGGAATAGCACCTTCTTCAACACAAACTGGGCCACAGCTCTCAAAGGAACCAGTTATAAGCAAACCTGAGTTATTTACACACGGCATTCCTGGTGTCCATCTTGCGTCAAAGGCACGTTGACACTACTGCGAGCACGCTGCGGACACAGCGGGCTATGGCCAGCTATCGGGCTGGGGTGATGATGGCAGGAAAACAAACCGGTGTCTGGTGAAGCTTTTCTGGACAACTTGTCTTTGATGTGGGTTGTTTTCAGTCAGACTTAGATTTTTATTTTTTTTTCTGTGCAGAGGAAAATAGTAACCCCATGAAAAAGAATGTAGGCAAGAATGTTTTCCCTTCTCAGAAATCTCCTCATTAACTTACCAAGACTCAATGACAGGCTTGTAATGAAGGATGCTGGTTATGTTTGCCAGCTAGATGAAGGAAGAAGGTTTTTATTTCTTTTATCCCAATGATGGAGAGAGCTACAGCTGTTCTACCAGCTTCATAAAGAACAAGGCTCCCTGGCTTCCTACAGCAGGGCCTCAACGGCAGCCGTAACTAAAACAAACCAGGAAACCAACCTCGCTGTCCGTGCATTACAAGCGCCCCATTGAGAAACAGAGAAAGTTGCATCATTTACGAATTCCGTTCTTTGAAACAGTCTCACTGTGCCCGAGACACACACTTCTGCTGACAGCTGCTCCAAACCCCTGCAGGAGG
>VZTO01019864.1:36215-46729 GCA_013400615.1 Syrrhaptes paradoxus | reverse complement strand
AATTGGGTGTTATTACCAACAAATATCAAGAGGGGGCTCCTGAGATACCACAGCGCGGCTTACAAATACCCTCCAAACTGCATAGCCTGTGCCTCCATCATATCCTAAGCCAGCATTGTCCATTGCAACAAAAGCATCGCCCTAGTCCTTCTCCCTGAGCTGATAAACACTGCCACAGAGAGAACATAATACATATAAGGCTTCACATAACAGCACCCTGAGAACAAACGGGCCAGCATCATGACCAGCAAGTTGCTTAACTAATACAAGAAATGAATGTAACAAATTATTAAAGCACGTGCTGGTCAGACTTGTCGTTATCTCAACCCTTTTGCCCCACGTTGGAGCACCAAAATATTGTCTTGGGTCAGGACCACCACCACGTGGTCTTGACCCCGTCCCTCCCTTCCCCCTCCCTTCCCGGTAAGATGGGAAAGGGTAAGAAAAAAAAATGGAACCTCGTGAGTTGAGATAACGACAGAATTTTAATAATACCACACAAGAAAGCAAAAGAAAAGAGAATATAACAATAAGACAAGGTATACACTACAATGGAAACACTGATACAATTAATATCTCACCACCGATAGCTTCACAAAACACAACCAGCCCTGTCCCAGGTCTCAGGCTACCCTTCCCCTCCACCCGGGCATGACGTCAGCATGGTATCGAATATCCCTTTGGCTATGCCCACCTCCCAGCTCCTGTGAGGAATTAACTCTATCCCATCTGGACCCAGGACACCCCATAAACCTTATGAGAAACTCAGAAGCTGTAAATACAGTATAGGAAATTTTCTGGTTATGGCTATATGAACAATAATATCTGTTCTCTTTTATATGTCTTTCAAGTAATATCTAAAAATAATTCAACTCATTGCAACGTATGAAACTTGAACAGCTGCATGTTATGTAGGGGTAAATTAAAGACAAGCGCTCAAGGCTTAAGGTGCATTATGCATGAGAACATAATTCAGATAGAATTTTTGTTTATTTTTAGGAAGTTATAGCTTGAACGAAAGTCCATATTCTTTACATTTAATGATATATTCTACAGAAAGACAGTGGCAGAAAGTAGAGGACTGGTGAAGTGTCTGTGACAGTGTACAATTCTGAAGAGACATATGCCGTCTTTCTGCACTAACTGGAGTTTCCTAGAAGTTAAATTTTCTTCCTCACAGAGATAAATTTCCCATAGTGGGTTGGGAACTTTTAGGTATTATCTAAAAGTCAGGGATACCAAGCCATAGAAGGCTCTAAGAAGTACCTGGGATCATGACTGGAAGTTTGCCCTCGTGTGGTTGTAAATCTGTGATCAACATCCTCCTGGGTCTGCAAAGTTTTCAGCTGATGGTTAGGTAATATTTCTTTTGCCCAGCTGTTCTTTCTTCAAGTTGTTAATGGCTGAATCCTTTGACTTTGTGGTAGTGATACCAAGTACTGATACCAAAGCACACACTTTTTGAGTTTTGTTTTGTTCGGTTTTTTTGATGAAATTTTAAATAGACCATAGGAATGAAGCAACCTTTTCTCAGTAAAGAACACATAATGACTGTTCAATAAAAAATGATGCATTGTTTGAACTGAACTGCAACCAAAATGCTAAGTAGATATCTGGTAATGTAGGGGTCCGTCTAGTTTGAATGAACAATGTTTTTTTTCCAGAATTAGAAACTTAGAATTGTCTTAAGTATAGTGTTAAACCTAGGATTAGGGTAGGATTCAGGCATTAGACCTTGGTGCCAGCAGATTCTAAGAGCAAGATTTACAGCTGAAAGCTTTTGAGCAAGGGTGCAACATTCTGTAGTCTTTAGACTATGATCGTTTCAGGGGAGTGTAGAAGTTTTTTAGCAGCAGGGGCAACTTGTTTTATAGACAATGAATTGCTACTAATTCAGCAATTTGGATTAGAGGTAGGGACAGGAAGACAACACTTGAAGAACTTCATTCATTTCTAGAATGTAGATGAGCACTGATGCAAACAAGTGGAATAACTTCGGCTTCGTTCTCAATTAAATCCAGGTTTCTAAAATAGGATTAGATGCATCTGGTGTCACCTGAGGATAAAAAACTGGCTTTGTAGAATTGTTCAGACTGCATGGAGTACTGCACTACTGTCCTTTTGCTTTTTAGTGTAACAGTAATACAAGAATCCACATATGTCCATAGCCCCCTCTAAACCGGAGAAACCTGCCTGACAGACGAAGTGGGTTATGATTCAGAGCCATCAGTAGGCATTATTGCTAATCCTCAAAGTAAGCCAGCATACTTTCACTAGATAGAATTCAGGCACTGAAATTCTTCAAGTCATATGTTTGTAAAGAGAGAATAAGTTGTCAGAGAGAAAATATTGAGATAGAGGTCTCACTTCAAAGTAAAATCAGAATCTGAACATGAGGTTATTTTAATGATACTTACTGCTAAACAGTTACACTGAAAAAAATAACTTTTAAAAATGTCGATTTCTACACATACATGAATAAACTGTATTCCATTTCTGTTGTAGTTAGGGCTGGCGGCCGGAAGATGTCGCGCTGTACGGAAAGATAGGACTCTCTGGGTAGCCAATAGTGTTTAGTTTGTGATGTAAGCAGACGGAAGTGATGTTGTAAAATGCAAGTTATATAAAGCCTGTTCACCCTTCAATAAACGCCATTTGCCGTCCAACACATTGGTGTCTGTGAGCAGATGGCCCGAGCGGCCTGGGATTGGTCGCTGTGCTGTTCCTGAGCCAGGTCGCCACGCCGACGAAGGCAACAAGTGGTGCCGAAACCCGGGAGTCGCCTGGAAGGGTGAATGCTATTGGCTACCCAGAGAGTCCTATCTTTCCGTACAGTGCAACATCTTCCGTCCGCCAGCCCTAACTACAACACATTTCTAAGACAAATGAATAAAATAATTATAAGGTAGGCGATAGAGTAAAATGCTTCAAAACCAACAGGCTGGTAACTATATAGGAAGATATTCACAGGAGGTAAAGTCACTGTCATGTTTCAGAAGACTTAGCCTGACAGCTGTATTCCAAAGATAGTGTCACATTTTTAATCTTTCAAATCTGAGTAGAAGTGCAGATAGCAAAGTGCTGAGCAAAACACTTAGCTGTTACTCAACTTGTCTACATTCATATTTTTAAATAAAATGGGCCAGGACTGTTCTCTGAACTTAAATTCAACTGCTATATTATGGCCCATGTCTGTAAGGCTTGCTTCCTCCATAATAGCATAGTCTCATCTATACTGCAACTGAGAACAGCTGTTGGCCTGTGCTGTCCTTCAAATAATTCCTGAGTATTGTTTGGAAGAGAACAAGTCACTTGGGCTACAGTACTGCTGAGGAACATGCTAAGCATTCAAATGAAAGCCCTATTTAGTTTAATTTAAGAAGTCAGCTAATTTAGACTTTTTTTCAGCTTATATATGTTAAACTAAACGAGATCTATTCTCCTTCAGAAGTGGGTGGTGAGCTTCAAAACACAGTAATAAAGGTGTAAAGTGTGCCTGCAATCTGCAATGAGATGCTTTCAAATATCTTGACTTCACAGTTTTTCCACTGCTCATCTAAATTGGCTGTCCGTTCAGCTCAGATCAGTGTGATGAATTATATCAAATGGAGCCGCAATTCTGTCACAAGAAAGCAGCCGCTGGTTGCATATTGTATGACACATTTTATGGATGTGTTCAGCAAGCTCTGAGAATTCATACTGGACTGATGCAGAAAGGGTACAGAAAACAGCTCCAGGAATCAGTGGAATAAATGTTCAAAACTGAAATGCATGACAGCATGAAAGGCAACTCAAGAACGAAACCAGCACTAAATTGCTGGAGGTGGCCGTTCTGTTCTCTTCACAGTTACAGATTTTGTATTCCCACTGTTACCATCACACTGCAGACTGCAGCCTTCGAGATCTGGAGTTCTCTGATTTTACACAGTGTCTGAACAGTATCACAAGTTTGCATTTAGATGTGATTCAAGCAAACAGGTTTCCAGGGTGTTGGCAAAGCATTCCTAATCTGCTCTCAAGGGAGCTATGCAGTGACTGCACAGGAAAACTAAAATGTATTCCCTTACCCTTGTAACTGGTTCTTTTATTGTCTTAGAATGAGTGACTGGATCGTTTTTTGGATACCGCTGTTCATATTTTACTTATCTTACTGAGAATTATGAGGTCCTAAGCAATGTAAAACCTTGTATGTTTTACTAACAAGGGGCATTCAGGGAAAATAAATTCGAGGCCTGGCTTGGCAACAGCTAGGCAAATAATTTGCTATACCTACTGGACAGTTAACTATCTGTCCAAATTGCTAGTCAAACCAAAATCTATGGCTGCATGTAATTAAAGGCATTGCTTGCCACTCTGCAGCCATTCTCTTACACACATGAGCTATTGACTTGTGATTTAAAATATCGAAACAACATTGACTAGTCAATGGCAGTGGTGTACCACAAGATAAATGCAAAACATTGGAGTTTTTCTCTAGCTGATGTTATTATTCCATTGAAACTCCAATAATATTTAAAAAAATCATTTCAAAAAGTGTGGCAACTTTAGTCATTAGCTACACACAGACACTGTAACTTCTCATTTTTCAATCCAGAAAAATTGCCAGAGGCTGAAAAGTTCTCTTCATTTTCATGAATAAAATGAATGTAAAAATAATCAGAAAATGTCTTCAAAGGTACTTTAAAAATCAGCTGGCAGTTCTGACTGTTACACTTTAAACAAGTATTTGCCTCTCTTCTACCACCTCCTCTGGCTTTAGCCTTAATTTGTTATACATGTATACTATACTTATACACATATAAGTACGTTCCATATACCTTGTGACTGAACACACTGATGCATTTTCTAAATCTTTGTTATCAAAGAATTTTTATGCTGAATTAACTTTTAGACTATCTGCAAAGTACACTCAAGATTAAAAGTAGGCTCTGGGCTGTCTGACAGAGCATTTCCAATAGAATTGAGGAACAAAGATTGAATGGACCTTTATTAGCCATTAAAATATATCTGAAGTTATTCTTTAGTTAACAAAAAACAAACAACTGTCTGAAGAATGAAAAAAAGCATTATTTGACTACACTTAAATGTGGATTAATTTAAACTGTCAAACATTGAAATCATACACAGTTATCACTTTTAGTCATGTTCTTATTTTGCTAGCTTCTACGAAAATATAAAATGTTTAAAAATAATAATGTGCATTATGGAAGACTGGGATCTTGGTATGTAGAATATTCTGGACTGTAGCTAACTATGACAATCCAGTCCATAATAGTTTTCTATCACTGAAAAAATGCTTAAATATAAAAAAACACGAATGAAAACTTAGACACACTAGTTATATTTATTTATATTCTATTAGTTTCTCAGGGTCCCAGTTAAAGACTCGAGCTGTAATGCAATAAATTCTATATGAAAAAATCAAGGCAACAGTACCTGTCCCAGAGACCTTTTCACTCTTGTATGCTATTTGACTGCTGCCTCTGTAAGAAGCCTCCCAAATAAATGAGAATAAAAATACCTTTAGAGATTTTACTTTACCACAGCACTTTAATGTGCAGCACTTGTATGTGGTTATTACTGCTACTAATCATATTTTTTCAGCCTCCAAAATCTTAGACATCTCATAATGCTGAGAAGGAACAGTCTGTGCACAAATGAAGCTGAGATTGGATTATAGTCTAACTTTGAAAATTACAGGGACTGAAACCTTCATTTACATGAGGGCATGTGGAGTCAGGCATCAGTTCACATTATTCTCATTGCTGGATCAGGATCTTATTACAGGCATGATTAGATATAATTTATCATCTTCTTTCCTCTCCTGTCTATTTTAGCTGCTATTTCTTCACTAAAAAATTGAGCAGAATTCTAATTTTGGCAAACAGCTTGTGGGTCAGCATTAATACATAACTGTTATGAAAGTCAAAGCCTTATTTTTGTAAAAAATAATTTTATTAAATCAGCTTTGTAGAAAATGGCTAAAATTGGTATTTAAATGTTCTATAATTTTTACAAGTTTGTAAAACCGGATTTTAAAACAACATTTTTGAAGCACTGAATTGCTCAGGTTTGGGTTTTTTTAAGTTTTTAACTTAACTACAAGAATTGTGAATATAAAGACAAAATTTTGAAGCTATATCTGGGATTAAAAGAAAAAACAACCTTCTAGAAAAATTGCTTTTAAAATCCACACGTTCAATCTTTTATAAAAAGCTGAAAAAAAGCTAAACCAATATGACTATGTAACTAGTCATTCTGGGCTATAGTTGAGGATATTACTACATTTATAAAATTAATCAATTTCCTTAAAATATCCTACCCAAAATTCTTCTTAAAAGAAACATGTGCTGTGATATTACACTTCAGCTGAAAGTATAAAGAAGAGTTTGTCATTTCAAGTACTAGATATAAAACATGCATAAATAGAAAGGAGTAAGTTAAATTCACATGTACTGAAGATATGCATTATTGACATGCCTTCCACAGTTTTTGCATTCATTTTCTCTATATTAGAGGCAGAACTACCTAAATATTCAAAGTATAAAAAAAGTGAGAACACATGTATATTTATTTTAAAATATACTGAAAAAGATAATAACCTACAGCCTTTGTACAAAATTTACCTGCAGCCCAAAACCCAAGACCCAGTGAGGATCACATGATGTTACAGCATGTAGAGTTCAGTTTTCCATAGAGATTGGTATTTCGTGTTGAACAATATTCTGCAATGATTTGCCAAATCACATAATGGCAAGTAACTTGCTCACTACACATTCCTTCAGACAACAACCATCCAAATCACATGATGCAGAAAAGACCTTAGGTTGGCCTAACCTCAGAAGGTAGGCATCTGATATTAGAAAACAAGGGGATTTCCCACTACTAGGAGTCAAAAAAGTAAAAAAAAACAACAACAAAAACACCCCACAAACCCGAAGTGAAAGGTAAAATGAGTACTACCAGACTCTATGTTTAACAAGGTGCACCCCAGTATGAATCAAAGCTGATTACACTCAAGCAAATTCACTTTCCATACCACCCCAGATACACAAATAAAGCATATTCACTGCTTGAACAGTGTATCAGTAAACTCCAGTCAGGAATTTCCCATTAAAACTTTATACATTAAATCACCCTAAAAGTGTTTAATACCATCTGGTACATTTATTAAAACATTAACAGTGATTTTGGTTTTAATAAAATGCAGGAAAATGTATATGGTTTCTACAGTCAGTAGAGGTCATACTGAGGTGTTCTGAATAACAAGTTCAGTATTATAGTGTCTTATACGATATATTTTCTGAGCTGTTCTTAATTAATTTTTATATCTGAACAACCTTTTAAGATTGTTTCAAGATTGACTGATGATCAACAAATTACAGTGATCTAGCTGGTGAGATTAAAAAATATAATGAAGCCTCCATGCAAGCAGAAGCATGTACCTATTATGCCAAGAAGAGCTGAAAAAAATGAACTTGCTATTGAGGAGTAATAAGCAAGTGTTTTCAGAGCAAGTATCATACCTCTGCATATTTATGGAATGGCCAATCCATTAAAATACAAAACCAGCATAAGCTGTCTCCCTTAGTGTTTTAACAACTGCTTTACATACTAGTTATAGAGGTAGAAAACAGATTTTATGGAAACTTGTGAAATAATGCAATAGATATGATTTTGTGTGTCCTTTCATTCTAACATTTCTCTGTTGGGCAACAGAAAGGAAGAAATGAAACTCTGCTTACTGTGTATCCCCACGCAGCCTTCACAGTAAACAATGAAAACTCATGACTTATGATAACAAAATCTTCCAATACATTTGAAAAATTACCATAAACTCTGCAGGACCATTAATCCATTAAATCATTAACCATTAAAACCAGCTTAGTCTACATTGTGTCAAGATTGAAAAGTTAATTTACAACAGAAAAAAAAGTGGGTACCAGATAATAAATTATCTTAATTATTTTTTCCCAGTAATGGGGAGGGAGAGGAAGGAGAGAGGGGAGAGAGAGAAGAATAAGGAAAAAAATTAATGGTAGTGAAATAACCCAATATTGAGACATTTTCAAATGCAAAAGCTTGATTTTGCAACAATGTCTTTGTGAGTAATTGGGATCTCTGGTTCATCAGTTAGGCAGACATCAATGATCAACCTACAGGCTTGAATGTCCTCTTTTGGTTTTACTTGCCAGCTTGGATTTACTTTGCAAAGGCCATCTCAGAAACAACAGCCTGAAAAGATGATCTCAGCTCATCACTCACAATTTCCCTTATGGTACAGTCTACCCAGAAACTAATAGAAAAAGCTGGATCAATACTCACTCCTTTAGGATGTAGAACATAAATGACAAAGTGTAGACTTCAACATCAGTAAATTTAAGGTATTTTAAAAGTAGGCAAAAACTACACACCAAAAGTTATTTACTATTTTAAGACATAGTTGTTTGAATTCACCATCTATTTTTGGTTACATTTCCTCTGTATGAAACTTCATCAAAAGAAGTGTTTAAAACCATTACTTGAAAAAAAAAGTCTAAATACTTTTTAACAAGATTAAACAATGTTAAATAACCAAAATGGAGATGACTTGACACATGTATCAAACCCTTTCACACAGTAGTCACTTGTAGCTTTCACTCATTGGGATCAGGTTATCAGTAGATAATTCAACAAAGCAGAACATAAGAGGAGAGAGTCTGAGAGAGCTGGGATTGTTCAGGCTGTAGAAGGGAAGGCTCAAGGGGATTTTATCCATTTGTATGAATGCCTGATGGGGGGAATAAAGAAAAAGAGCCAGTGCTGCCCAGTAACAGGATGAGAAGCAATGAAGAAAACTGAGAATCAGTAAATTAAATTTAAACATAAGAAAACACTTTTTAAAAAAACAAACAAACAAAAAAAACAAACTAGGAGGATGGTAAAGCACTAGAACAGGTTGTGGAGTCTCCATCCTTGAGACAATCAAAACCTGACTGGACAAGGCCCTGGGAAACTGGCTCTAGGTGGTCCTGGACAACCTGTTCTGGTTCACCCTGCTCCAGGTAAGGGGTCGGACTTGACCATCTCACAAGTGCCTTCTAGCCTCAGACATTTTTTGATGCATTTTGAAAGCCATCCATCTATCAGTCTGTCACTGTTCTAACAGCAAAGGAGAATCCTGGAGTGGAAGCCACATGGTGATACTGAAAAAGAAAGGACTGATAGATGAAAAAAACAGATTTGTTAAAGGTGGGGGTTGTAGGTGCTTAGAGATGTTTAACTGCCTTTGTTAAGGATCTTGTTGCCCTCTTGCATCTTGGTGATTTTGGACTTTTATGCATACTTAGCAAATTCTCCCTAATATGGAATAACATTCATTATTGCCTTCAGGTGTTTTATACTATAACATAATAATGTTTTTAAACATAAAAAAATATTTTACATTGACTCACTTGTATGACTTTTTAAAAATACATAGACACCTAATTTTATTGTAGTTTTCCTTCTAGTATTAACACATAGTTTCTTCAAATACCATTTCTTTCTCTCTTCCTCTTCTTCAGAGGTCACCTAGGGTTTTTTTTTAATTTGGTGTGCTTTTTTGCAAGATAATCTAGAAGAGTAATTTTTTTCAGACTCTAGAAGAGTCATATCCTTTAAAAGAAGAGTTCAAATTAGATAGCTGCTAAACTGGGGCAACTATATGCTTTGTTACTCACTGACTTGAGCAACTAAAGATACGGTAATTTTTACACTGAGAGTGAAAATACTAACTATCAAACTTACTCTGCTACTTCACTTGATAATAATGAGTTTTCACAACTAGAATAATTCATTCTATTAATTAAGAAAAATTGTAATTTTCAATGTCAGAACAAAGCAAATGTCACAAATTGATCAAAGATCACTACTGAAACTTTCATTGCTGTATAGTGGACATAACACACTAATATTTAATGCACATGCACACAGAGATAATTTTTTATTCATTTGTTAGAGGAGAACTAAGGAGACACGTCACTAAAGCTTTCTTTGAGATTTCAGAGAATGTCCTTCTCTATTCCTATTCCTTTTTTTTCAGGATTAATGATACTTCTAATTTATTTTTTTAGACCGAAATGTTAGCTGAAGATTTTGGAAGTGGCAGTCTATTAGGTCACAGAACATTATGTTGAAATACACTACACAGAGTCTAAATTCTGCTTTTTTCATTTTGCACAGATGAATATCCATTGTTAAAAATATATAAACCATAAATATACACAAGTTCTTTAACTCTGAAAACAAAATTGATACAGGACAAACTTATGATGGATATATATATATAAAAATCAAAAGAAACTTTTTATTTATTGTCTGTTGCAAATTTTGGATTTGCTCTTGCAATCACTTATAAATGAAAATCCATATATGAACAGATTCTCAGTAAGTCTTCTTCTGTAAACTTGTGAGGAATATAAGAATGTTGTCAGAGAGTGTAGGGAGGCAACTAGGAAAGCTAAGGCCTCCTTAGAATTAAACCTTGCTAGAGG
>VZTO01019864.1:8908-29371 GCA_013400615.1 Syrrhaptes paradoxus | reverse complement strand
GGCTTGTCAATACCCCAGTGATATCTAAAACATTGAGGGTAAGTATCCAATAATATATTTATATATTGATGTACATATAAAAATACACACTTCTGTTGATACAGATCTCCAAAAGGAGTGGGTTTGTTTATTTGTTTGTTTTTCAGGAAAATATTAACATTCCCAAAAGTATTGAAGCCATCATTCAAAAACCTTTTTACATAAAGAAAATGAGAGAAAAGTAAAATACTTAATTAGACAGAGAAATACCTATACCAGTTATGTGCCAAGTCCTTTATATTTGCTGGAGTAGAGATAACAAAGAAAATAATTACCAGAAATATACTGAGGGGTACTGAATTTGTCTTTTTCTTAAAATTTGAGGAACAATTCTAATGAATTCTCTTATCCTGAGACCAACTTCTTGAAATACAGAATTTTTTGTTCCATTTACCTCAGATGAACTTTTGAAAAAGCAGGTTCAGTAATGAGTAGATGCAGCAGTCAACATATAAATTGCTAGCTTAAAAAAGTATCTGACTCTTCCTGTTTTTCATATAGAGATGAAAAGGTTATTTATCACACTAGTGCAGTGTGCTAGGAACATACCTTCCACAATTCTCCCCGGAAGAAAATGAACAGTCTCACACAGCTGATGTGTAATTGTGAAAGTAAGCAAAGAATTTCAGCACAAAGAACTGAAAGTACACCACCAGACTCAGCTCTGGATCCATGTGTGGAGACACAATAATGGAAGGCTGGACCTCTCCCAGTTTCAGGTACACATGTATGATACATAATGTTTCTTCAAGCATTTGTGAGTCCTGTGTTTTCACATTCTACTGTGGTCAGCTGCTGGTCACGTTCTGGTGCCAGTACCTAGGATGAATTGCACAGGATAGGCAGGGACTCAAAAGAAGTACAAATGTTAGCAGGTAAGAAGGCTGCTAGAAAAGGATAAAGCAGAGTTTTATTTTTGAGCATAGTAAAATGTTTGGATGACACAATTTTGCATGGAAGGTAAAAACCCATTACAATTAGCTGCTGAGTTAAGCAACATTGTCACTTCAGTGTCTTTGTTGACTCAAAAATCTTGCCTATATTATCAGACACAAGGAAAAAATTAAATATTATTTGGCAACATGATTAGCTAAATCCATAAATAGCATTAAGTTTTTAAAAATATATATGGGGCATAGGTTTTTTTTACATAATATGAAACAAAATCTCATTACACAGAAAATTTACAGAACAACTTGAATATACTTTTGCTACATCACCAGTCTGGGAGTCACTCTTGCTACAGTTTCCAAAGAACAGATCATTTCACTACTATGAACCCTCCACAAAACAATCGGGAAATTAAGGAGCATGGAAGAAAAGCTGTTTCTGTGTCAACAAAGAGAAACAGTTACTTTCAAAAAATATCAAAACTGCAGGGAGATATAAATCCTTATTATGTACAGGTAAAAGATGTATGGGTTTCTTTTTCTCTGGTCAAGTTACAAGGATCATTTTCTTAGAAGGAAAGGAGAACTCAAAATATTTCATGCTAGCTATGTCTTCTACCAATATATAGTGTTCTGTTTTTGACTATAACATCTCAAAAAGGACTGAATTGTTTATTAGCAANAAAGAAAAAAAAAAAAAAACAAAAAGAAAGGAGTAGACAAAATTCATAGGGGGAGATAAAGGAAAGCTCTATCCAGTAGCCAGTGAGGAAGAGATGTAACAGGGCTCCAAGCATTCCTTGTTGGACCACTCTTCTCTTTAGCAAGTGGTCACCCATAAAGCTTTTTTTTTAATAACTTTAAGGTTTATATCAGGACCTGCTTAAACTCCCTAATGGTTGTACCTGCTTATTAGTGCTGATTGGAGCATGCTATGACAGGGGCTGGGAGGGATAGGGTTTTGCATGCTGACTAGTCAATGGGCTTAGTGTGTGCATATTATTGGATAAACCTGCAAAGCAAGTGATAGGAAAAAGTGGAGGGGAAAGACAACGTGATTTTCAAGCCAGTGGCAATTCAGCCAATGGCAACCTGGCATAACAATATCAGTGTTTTTCAATTTTTTTTGTATGCTGACTGCAAAAAACTTAGAAGCATAAGAAATTTATTTGCTTAAAGGGGAAGGCAGCAGCTGATCAGGGCTTGTCAATACCCCAGTGATATCTAAAACATTGAGGGTAAGTATCCAATAATATATTTATATATTGATGTACATATAAAAATACACACTTCTGTTGATACAGATCTCCAAAAGGAGTGGGTTTGTTTATTTGTTTGTTTTTCAGGAAAATATTAACATTCCCAAAAGTATTGAAGCCATCATTCAAAAACCTTTTTACATAAAGAAAATGAGAGAAAAGTAAAATACTTAATTAGACAGAGAAATACCTATACCAGTTATGTGCCAAGTCCTTTATATTTGCTGGAGTAGAGATAACAAAGAAAATAATTACCAGAAATATACTGAGGGGTACTGAATTTGTCTTTTTCTTAAAATTTGAGGAACAATTCTAATGAATTCTCTTATCCTGAGACCAACTTCTTGAAATACAGAATTTTTTGTTCCATTTACCTCAGATGAACTTTTGAAAAAGCAGGTTCAGTAATGAGTAGATGCAGCAGTCAACATATAAATTGCTAGCTTAAAAAAGTATCTGACTCTTCCTGTTTTTCATATAGAGATTAAAAGGTTATTTATCACACTAGTGCAGTGTGCTAGGAACATACCTTCCACAATTCTCCCCGGAAGAAAATGAACAGTCTCACACAGCTGATGTGTAATTGTGAAAGTAAGCAAAGAATTTCAGCACAAAGAACTGAAAGTACACCACCAGACTCAGCTCTGGATCCATGTGTGGAGACACAATAATGGAAGGCTGGACCTCTCCCAGTTTCAGGTACACATGTATGATACATAATGTTTCTTCAAGCATTTGTGAGTCCTGTGTTTTCACATTCTACTGTGGTCAGCTGCTGGTCACGTTCTGGTGCCAGTACCTAGGATGAATTGCACAGGATAGGCAGGGACTCAAAAGAAGTACAAATGTTAGCAGGTAAGAAGGCTGCTAGAAAAGGATAAAGCAGAGTTTTATTTTTGAGCATAGTAAAATGTTTGGATGACACAATTTTGCATGGAAGGTAAAAACCCATTACAATTAGCTGCTGAGTTAAGCAACATTGTCACTTCAGTGTCTTTGTTGACTCAAAAATCTTGCCTATATTATCAGACACAAGGAAAAAATTAAATATTATTTGGCAACATGATTAGCTAAATCCATAAATAGCATTAAGTTTTTAAAAATATATATGGGGCATAGGTTTTTTTTACATAATATGAAACAAAATCTCATTACACAGAAAATTTACAGAACAACTTGAATATACTTTTGCTACATCACCAGTCTGGGAGTCACTCTTGCTACAGTTTCCAAAGAACAGATCATTTCACTACTATGAACCCTCCACAAAACAATCGGGAAATTAAGGAGCATGGAAGAAAAGCTGTTTCTGTGTCAACAAAGAGAAACAGTTACTTTCAAAAAATATCAAAACTGCAGGGAGATATAAATCCTTATTATGTACAGGTAAAAGATGTATGGGTTTCTTTTTCTCTGGTCAAGTTACAAGGATCATTTTCTTAGAAGGAAAGGAGAACTCAAAATATTTCATGCTAGCTATGTCTTCTACCAATATATAGTGTTCTGTTTTTGACTATAACATCTCAAAAAGGACTGAATTGTTTATTAGCAATGTTTATCAGCAGTTATAGTCTCCTTCTGACCTGAAAGCAAAACATGTTAGAGTTTAAATTATAAGGACAAAATTGGTTGAGTTCAGCTGTATTGATTTACACCTCAAAATTTGACCTTCTGTCTTTGGAACAAAGGTGTCACAAAGTATAACTCCTGAAAAGGAGAGGCATGATTTTCTGATAAAAAAAAAATCTTCTGATAACATTTAGGCTGAAAAAGAAATATGCTGTAGCTCTGCCTCTGTTACAAAGTCAAGTCCCTTAATCTCCTTGGTTGAGGTTCACTTCCATTCTGCAACAGATTTATGCACCCTCTGAGACCAAGCTTGAGGAAGTTAGTGATGCACATACCTGAGTGAATTTATTCTTTTACTCAGTTCCTTGTCTGAAAATCTGGAACAACATCTTCTCTGCCTGCAAAAGGTAGACATATTTTAGTAATATACTTGATTCTTCACACACTGCAGATGTGGAGACTGTATTCATAACATTCTTTGTGTAACGTTTGTAGCAGTTCTGCTCCAAAACCATGTGAATAGTTTCATACAACTGATCAGTTTATTTCAATTTAAATTGTAGCATAAAGTACCTCTTAATTGAAGTTGTTTTATCTTGAGCCTGAACATCTCTAAGCTTTGGCTATACATACAAGAATGCTTCTCAGAGCATTTTTTAGTACTATGTTTTTAACATTTGAAATCTCCAGCATTGTGCAGCTAACAAAATGCAATAACTCTCATGCATACTTTTCAGGCTGAAGTGATACAGTTCAGTGTTTCTCTCTGTTCATGCTGAAGTAATGCTTGAACTATTGTGACTCGTCGAACTTTAAATATTCCTTGTCTTCTCTGAGAACAATTCAAGGCCATCAGATAATGTGGCAGCCATTCATTTTGCGACAAACTTGTGGCTCAGTAGCAGAGATGGAAGATTTAACACAAGAAATACTCCTAGCATTCTCTAGAAGTACTAGCAGCCCACTGCTGATATTTCCCTGAAACGAATGTGCTGTCTTTCCCTATTCATTATTCACTCCTTTTCCTTTTAATTGAAATCATTTTGGAGTGTGGTGCATAGGGGGAATAATAAAAAGAAAAGGTGGTCTTCCCTTGGTAAGTTTTATTTCATCACTAACAGACTTGGACTCAAGCTTTTGTGTTACAAAGTCAGATATTTTCTGTTTGATATTAACAGGATTTTTACTGTATCCTTAGTAAAAATCGTTCTTAATTCTGAAGTCTTTACTTAGCACTTCCCATGGAAATGAATTCTGTAATCTGATTTTTTCACAAAACAAACATATATTTGTTCTGTATTTGTCAGTTTCAGTGTATTAATTTTTCTTTTGTTTTCATATTTCAGAAAATGTTTCCATCTATTAAATCTAGAACCCCCATATCCAATCTTCATTGTAATATTTTACTAAATTTGTAGAGTCAGAGTAAAGTTTAGGTTCAACTGTCGCCCTCTCTGGGAAACTTGTTCCTGTGCTCAGCTACTCCTACCTTGAAGAACTTTTTTTCTTATGTTCAATCAAATTTTCCCTTTCTGCAAGTTGTGTCCATTGCCCTCTGTACTGTTTCTGACCACCTTTGAGCAGTCACTAGCACTGTGTTTTCTAGAACCAACCATTAAGTAAATGAAAACTAGAGTTAGATTCCCCTTCTCTTCCACACACTAAACACACTCATTTCCCTCAGTCTCATTGTACTGTTGTACAATCAAAATAATTTACGTCAATAATTTTGATCTCATAACAGTAACACTGCCATGGAGAAATGTATATAGAATCATAGAATCATATGGAAAAGCAGTTGCAAAGCCATAATCTATTATACATGCCTGCATACACGTGCACATACACACATACACTTTTAGTGAACCACAGCTCTGTGGAATGAATTTTCGATGAACGCAAAACAAGAACGTATGCATGATCAGGTAACTGAACAAGAATATATTGCAATACACTGGGGCTACCAGAAATTCACTTCTGGAAAACCCTACCGAGACAAAGTACCCTAAAAAATATTAAGAAACTTCTGAGAAATGCGAGTTGTGCTACCAAGAAATTATATCTTGATGGATGCCCAAGATTTTATTGCTGCATACAGCAATAATATCAGAAAACTCTGTCTTGAAGTGTGTAGAATAAATACAGGAAACTAGTTTGGGAAAATCTCACAACCATTGTACTGAGATTGCTTAACACAACCAAGTACATAAAATTCTAAGTTTCCCACAAATTATAGCAAAAACCAAATTGTCTTTAGATTGTCTACATGAGGTTGCAATATAACCCAGCAGATGTCTGGGTTCTGCTGCTTAACGGCAGGGTAGGCAGAACTGATCATTATGGTTTCCTGTAATGAGAAGAAAAACACACTTGCACACTCTTCCTGTGTAAGAGTCATCTCAAAGGAAATACATCTCTGTTACTTGTTTTCCATCTAGTATCACACCACTGGCATGTGGTTGTAATTTTTGTGCAGCTGTCATGTGGTCCAGTTTCCTTTACTGTCTACCCCCTGCAATGTCTGCAGTCTGTCAACCCCTCTTACAATGTGGGGCCCAAAAGTGAACACAGTATTCAAGAAATGGTCTAACAAGTTCTAAGTAGAGGGAAATAATCACTTCCCTTGACCTTCTGGTATACTTTTGCTAGTGCAACTTGGCACACAGTTAGTTTTCATTGTAACAAGAAAACGATGTTGACTTATGTTGAACTTGTCATTCCTCAGGACATTGAATTTCTCTTCAGCAAAGCTTCAGCCTGTGAGGTCATTGCCCTGCCTATATGCATGACACTGTTCTATCTCTAATGCAGAACCTGGCATTCACTTTTGTTGGACTTCTGAGGCTCTTGTTGGTTCATTCCTCTACCCTTTGTAGGGGTCCCTCTGAATGTCAGTCCCTGTACCCAGCATATCGATCCTTCATACCAGTCTGTCCACTTTAATTTATCTTTATGCTATTAAATTCAAAGGGACAACATGCAAATCTATAGCTATTGCTTCCCAGACTGTAAGACAATTTAAACATTAGTTAGACCTTCACTTTACCTTGACTGTAGCTAGGAGTAAGGACTAGTTGTAGGTAGTTCATGCTATTTTATTTTCCTAATAAGAGATTATAGATACAAAATTATGTTGAAATATTTATTGTATGTATATTGTTAGATCCAAAGGATAGTAACCGAAATAAGAACAGAAGAAGAGATAAAAAAAGAACAAACAACTCACCCAACCTAAAAGCCAGATGTTAAGAAAACCTGACTGAAGAGGTGCTAAATAATGACTGAGTAACTAAACAGAAATATGTGATTTGCTATAACATACATAAAAAAATACATCATTTATTTTTGAAAAGTAGTCATATTTTATAGCACAACTTGAGCTGAGGTAAAAGTGTAGGCATGTCTGATGTTTTTGGGTCTTTTTCCTCTAAAAGAGAAAACATAATGAACATTTTTTGACTGAAAACCTCAAGCTTAGGGTCCAAGGAATCACAGAATCATAGAATCATGGAAGGAACTATATTCACCATTGCTTTTATCTTTTCTCATAAGTTCCTGATGAACTCTTATTCAAAAAAGTTACAATAATCTGGTTTTTAAAATAAAAATGCCATATGCAAAATTCCAATGCTTATATTTCTTCAGCAGTAAAATGTCTTGTGTTCAAAAACAGCATTATGTTCAAATCCCCTCTATATGAAAAGTAATTTGAGACTCTAGGATTAAAATTCAAAGGAAATCAGGCTCAATATGATTTATTTATAAGAGAGCCAAATTTTCCAACAGAGATGACAATGAAGTCCACAGATTTTGTGTGAAAGGGAAGTGATCTTAATTTTTTTTGCTTGTTTGTTTCAGTATAAGCACAATCAAACCCAGTTTTTCCTAAGTGGGTCTGCCTCTTACCAAGCTAAAGGGATTCCCTTTGAAAATTTATTTTGATGGAAAGAAATCTAAAAAATGTTGAACTGCTTGGCAGTCACCAATCTGCTAGAGGATAACTAGCTGGTTTACTGATTTCTATCCATATGACTGCTGTAGTCTACTGCTTTAGAACAGAGTACAGAAAATGCCCCTGAATTAAGATATCTACATGTGATCTTTCCCAGCAGGAAATTTGTTTAGTAACTGAAAGAAGTATAATATATGAGTTTTTCTAGTTTAACTCCGGAAGTGTAATTAAATACTTTTATAGTTAAGATACTAGTAGTCATCCTATTTACAATAATTTTTTTCAGGATAATATTATACATGGGAATAAACAGTCAAACTTTACATAATTTGTACACATCCAAGAGCAAGTGCAAGCAAATACTCATAATCAGTAGTAAAATGGTACATGCATTTCCTATACCTCCAGCCCAGCCTTTCCTTGCCTGTTGAAAGGGATCAATTTACAGTTCAGACAGCAGGCTTTCCTTGTTTCCTGCAGCTCCTGGCAGGGGCAACAAATTTTCTGTCTGAATTAATGAAAGTGACAAAGAAACCAATACTATTTTATCACTTTCTAATCCAGTGAGTGAAACTTCTACCGATAGCTTTATTGCTAAGGTATGTTCTACTCTAAAATAGTTTATTTTGAAAGGAAACAGTTAACTTTCATCAAGAGATATTGGTACCTTCTCTAATTCCTTCAGGTTTTGTGCTACTGTTTTAATCTAAAAGACAAGCAAACAGAAAACAGAAAACGGCTGAAGCTATGTATTTAAAATGAAACTGTCACTTTCTTTACGATACACAGCGAGTTCAGAGACTTGTACCAGGCTTAGCACTTGGATAGACTGATTCCCCAAATCGCCATCCTTTCTAGCATTTGTTCAGCTTTATTGACATTAATGACCTTGGATGGTTTCTTATTTAGGCATTAATCAGATCTGCTCTGAGCATAATAAAATGACACCATAATAAAATGACACCATATTAAAATTATAAGCAGCAGCCTTCCTATGCTGTCTCCAAACACTGGCAACACAGGTTAAGGGGAACAGATATTAGGAGCAGAAGAATCTGGGAAGGGGAGGAAGCATCCAGTGAAATTATGCCATAGGGGTTTTTTTGTATTTTTAAAAATATCTTGACACCTCTTTCGTCAATTTTATGTTGCCTTTCTAAAATAAAATCTTTCAAACACTATTTTTTTTTAAGCCCACTATTCACTTTCTTGGGACCTTAACGTTAGGATTTCTGTATGGTGGTGCTTTCTGCAACTAGGGTGCAGGAGGATGAAACAACACTGTCTTGAGAGACACTCTTCTTTAGCTTTGAATTCAAGATCTCTCAACCTCCTTTTCACTGTGCTGCAAACCTCCCATAGACAGTGCCTGTGTGATACTGTTACTTTTTTCTCTGATTTTACAGTGTCTGTTTACCCTCTGTTGTGTACAACATTAGATAATGCAAAAATAATGTAGGGATTTGGATTTTGAGATGTTGGAGAAGTGCTCTTTTTATGTAGTTGGAATAATCTCTTTTGTCCCTATATTTTGTGAATACAGATGAATGATAGAAATATATGTAAAAGATACAATACACAGTATACAACATTATGCAATATAAATATAATGATATAGAATGAATAACATATAACTTATGGTATATAGTATTCATGCAATATAATTTCAATATAACATATAATGTGATTTCATGTGATATTTAAAATTATAATGTTGGAACTCTGTTTTTTTCAAACAGTTCTGTTTCTCTATGTGCCTATATTGCTTTGAATGAAGGAACATTTCAAAGTAACAGTCAGTCTTATCATCATTGTTGAGCTAACTGTATTGTGCAATTCACAGAAAAAAATAAATGCATTTTGGTTGACCTCATGCTTTCACAAGCTTCATTCCCACTTATTCTTCTGTTATACAAACAGCATATCTTCTGTCCATTGAAGGCAAAGGAGAAGTGATCACAGCACTGCAGACAACCAAAACTAAGTAAAATAGTAAGCCAGAAACCACAGAATCCTTAATCACTCTGGACTGCATGTATACAAATATATCTGCCTTCCACTTTCACCGAGTTAGCTAGCCAGGATAAGAACACAACAAAACTGGTATCAGAGGAAAATGTGTCCTTCACTCCATCTCAGAAGGTCTTCAACAATGAAAAACTTGAGGACTTCTGAAGTGTGTTGAATACAGTTTTCCACTGTGACTTGCCTTTTCATAAAAACAAACACAGAATTATCCCTTTGTGCAATCTAATTTGTCTTCATGGCTGTAATTTTAAAAGCTTAAGCTAGAATTTAAATAAAATCACTGGAACTTTAGTAATGTCACAGGTAACTGAAACATAAAAGGATGGTACATTTTATTATAAAATCCTTTTAAATTTACAAATTGCTTACATTCAGCTTCTATTGATTTAATTGTTAAATTCATTTTCTGCAAGGCTTTCTCAAGAACCTAAGAAATGTTATGTTATTTGACTAGATGTCTGTCTAAAGCCATATTTTAAAAGCAGAGTCCTCTTTCAATAGTAATCAGTATGATACAAACTGTATCAAGGTTAGAAAGCACTTTTACATGCAGGTAAGAAGTAATTTACTCTCATAAGGAGTTTCTCCTTTGACCAGTCAAATGTCTGGCTTATGCTTTAAAGAACAGTTTAATATTTTTTAAAAAACTAAGTAAAATATTACTTTACTTTCACAAAAATTTAATTATCTTTAAATCCTTCTAACTTCTTTGCCTCAGTGGTGCCTTCTGGCAATAGAAACTGCTGATTAATTATGCATTTAGAAAAAAGACCCACTTCTATCTGTTTCTGAGTAAGGCTGTCCCCAAGTAAATTGCACCACAGGAATCAAGATCTGAGTCTCTTCTAACTTCTTCATACTATGCATTGCATTTTCACTCAACACGAAAGATGTAATGCAGTGGGAAAGTAAGCCCCAGTCCAACAATGAAAAAAAGCATAAATTACAGCCTCAGACAGAAATGGAAACTAAGATAAAAGAAGACTTTGTGGGGTGAAATCCAAAGAGAGCAGCACCATTTATTATTATCTCTAACTATATAAATGCAGCAGGGAATCATTTGGGCATGTTACACTACTCACCTTACTAACAAGGTTTTCCTTTGATACCAACCCCATTTTCTCACACATTTCCTGTGCCCTAAGAGCATTATCTTTACTTGGTGTGAAAGTGACACCACTGACATAATTTTGCCCAGTGGAAGTGTAAGGCACCCTGGTATCTACCCTTCCAACCTTCCTTCAATATAAAAGAGCACTGACAGACAGTAGCCTCATGTTTCAGACACACTGTAGCTCCTGAGTCACACAAGCCGCAGAAGGGCAATCTCTAATTTACTTTCTAGGTCACTCCACGTAGGAAAAAAAGAAAAGAAAAAGGGAAGGAAAAAAAAGAAAAGAGAAGTCAGTCTTACACAGTAGTCAAAATTTCAATTAATTTTCTGATTGGATATTACTGTAAGAAAACCACAAGACATATGGAATGGAAAACTTCTGTTTAAATGCTCCACAAATAAAACCAAGTTAATAATTACAAATGCAATATACTGTGAAAATATGTGAGAATTGTAGGAAAAAAAGAAGCGTGAGGAGAGAAGGAATATGAAGATTTGAAGTAGGCTGAAATTACTTGTCAGCCCATCAAGGCATAGCTGTTTATATTACTTCTTTTCTTCTGTTTTCCCCAAGCCCAGAACCATGTAATTAACACCCCATGTGAAAGACATTGTTTGAAGTTATAACACTAATAAAATCAATGGCAAAGCTGTCAGCAACTTTGTGAGCGACAGGAGTTCACTAGTAGCTCCTCTAGAAGTTGTTCTGAATTAATTTTTTCTTTAATTTCCTGTTGTTGTTATTGCCATTATTATTATTATTATTGTTATTGTTAAATATATTTTTTTCCTGACCAAGACTTGAAAGAATATATCTTAGTTTTCATCAGGCAGGAAAGAAAATAAACTAGAGGGGAAAATTGTAAGCATACATGGAAGATGAGAGCATCTGCCTCACAGAGGTGATCCTATCAAGGATCTCTTCAGTCCAAAGGGGATAATAAGTAAAGGGGGAAGCAATAAACAAGAGACACAGGCAAAAAGCCAAGAGACAAAGGATAGCAGAAACAGTGCTCAGGACAGAAAGTCTTCAGTCACCAACTGATGGGTCATTAAGAAGCTCCAAGCACAGCTTCAGAGAGGAATAGCCTGGGCTTCAAAACGCATAAAAAGGGGGAAACAAGAACACAAGGATTTGGCATAGTCTGGGAGAGTGTCAGTGGAACTATGCAAAATTTAGCAGGCACCATGTGGGGGAAGAGGATGGGGAGGAGCAAAGAGGTAAGAGGCAGACAGGGCTGTGTATACGAGAGTCCAGCTGTGTGCAGGCTGTGGCTGGTCAGCAGGCTTGTCTGACCCAGCCTTGTGCCTGTCTTTTCCCTAAATCCTGTGGTACAGCTCCCTGTGCAACCCCATTTGTTATCCCACGTGGGTGTAAGTGTGGCGGGTATGAGGTGGTGTGAGTGGATTTGGGGCCAGACAACACAGTTAGATGGAGCTGCAGGTGCCCTGGGCTGCTGGTGTCAGCAGCTGGAGCCTGAGGGGCCTCAGTGGCACCAACCAGAATGGGTGGGGGACTCGGCCTCAGCCACTGGGTGAACCTGGTGTGGGTCCTGAAAATCAACTATTGGGGGATCAAGTGAGTGAGGGACTGAGTGTCAGGTGCCTTGGTGCTGGGATGGGGGCCAAGTGTCTGTGCCTCCCCTAAATCTGGGCAGGGGCGCCAGGCCAGGCAGCAGGGCTGTGCCAGTATTTGGGAGGACCCATGAGCTTGGGGCGGCTGTGAGAGAACCATCTCTTTGTTGGTGAGCACCAGGAGGGATCTGCATGTGAGTCAGGGAACTGTGGGGCAGTTAGAGGGTCCCAGGATCCAAGCACAGGTACCAGATGGACAGAGGGGTAGTACCAGCATTTGGGGGATCCACAAAAGTGCATGTGCTTGTGACTCTGGAGAGTGGGGAGTGCATGTGTGTGCACTCGCACTAGTGACCTTCAATCCTAACCAACCAACTAAGAGACTTAGTCTCACCAGTTGTCTTAGTCAGAGACTTAGTCAAACCTAGTTGACTGTCTGCACTTGTGTTAATGTGAGCACTGCACCTGGGTGCTGTGGAAGGCAACGCCTTGTCTGCAGCAGTACGTGTAATCAGACCCATGTGTTTGTGAGCATACGTGTGTGTCTGTGTATGTGTCTTTGGGACATGTGCTCAACTTTTCTGCTGGTTGAACCTGTAAACAGGAAAGTGGCAGCTGTGTCCCCCAGCCTGGGCAGAGACTGTGAGTCCCTGGGCAGGAGCAAACCCCAGCCCTGGAACTGCTGGAGCCTGAACCTGCTTACAGCATTCCTCAGCACAGAGAAAGGGCAAAACAGACATTAACTAAAATTATGTTTTTACTGTTATTTGATGAATTTTATCACAATAAAAATATACAGCAAATTATCTGATAAGTGGAAAAGTTAATAAACTTTAATGTGAACCTCAGTCCTCCATTGCTGCATCCACTGCTTACCTCTTATTTAATACCTCTCTTGAATACATCATAGCTGCCTTGAATCCGTACATTTCCTCTGATGACTTTATGCCTTAAATTTCCCTCAGAATTTCCTAAGCTCTTCCATAGCACTTGTCTCTACTTACCATGGCTTATATGACCTCTATAGTACTTCAGTTATTTTCACCTTCCTTTGTGTTTATTGCTTATTATTTTTATTTGTCTGACTGCAGCATAGCAGGGAACACACAATATCCTCCTCTAGAAAGTCAAAAAGTGAAGGTGGACTCCCATACTTACACTGTCAAGTTTCTTTGTATTCATATCTGAATTGTGTTGTAATGGAAAAAAGTTGGTAGAATGCAGGAACAAATTCACATGCAATGTGCCCTTCTGTATCTTGACTAAATGTCCTCAATTCAAGACTGTTCTGTAGACAGTTGAAAAATCACTGTGTTTTGTCTTTCCACAATATGTACTCAGACTTTGAAAACATTGTGGAAATGCAAGTGACTCATCTGAAGGATATGACTATAAACAAGCAGAGACAATACATGCAAACCATGGTACAAGATGTACCTGTTATTATTTTTTCTAAGTGATGCTTTAAAAAGCTAGCTCTTCACTGGCATGGCTTTGTCTCAACTGAATAACATAAAAAAATCAGGTATCTTATGTTAAGAGTACTTCAATCAAGAAACTTGACAGGTTTGACATTTAAAATGTGAGTGATATGACAGTCACAAGGTAACATCTTACGTCAGTGGATTTATACATTTGCAGGAAGTCTGAATTATGTCTTCATGAACAGGTGGTGTTTTTGATGTGAAACTCTTCCAAAGCTATCACTCACATGACAAAAAAATATATCCTTTCATATCTGACAGGTTTTATATGAAGTACTGCTTGAAAGCAGGCAAAGATCTGATAAAGCTCCATGCAGCAGGTCACATCTAGATAAACATACCTCCAGATGTTTACTGTGGCAAACTGTGAAGACTGCATTTTGTCGGTAGACAAAGTGGAGAGGTTTTTTTTGATTACTGTTATTTTTATGTCAACAATATACTTTTGATTTAATGAAACAAGAAACTTGATGTCACTGACTTATGTTTCAGGAGGTTTTTATTCCATTTGTCAGCAATGTTATATACATTCTGTTTTCTTACACAATTTAACCAAATAAAAATGAGCATTTTCTCATGATCAATGAGACACGAATAACGATAGAAGGTCAAGCAGTATGAGATGTCTAATTCCAGTAATGCATATTTCATGGACTGGACCCCTACCTATCCCCTCCCAGATTATGTTTTTTATCCATATTTATGTCTCAAAGGATGGGCAGAGCACTCGGACAGAACATTTCTAAAGAAGAGGCACCACCATGTCTGCGAATGGGCAGAGCATGTTCAAAGAAAAGTTCTTTTGTGAATGAACATTAGCAAGTTGTTAACATTTTGAGTGATGGGCACACCTTTTGAAGTTGCTGAGGGCTGAAGTTTGTCCCCCAGGTGGAGAACCAGCTGCCCCATCCCTCAAAGTCAACCTGGATGCAGGGCTGTTGCTGCCCCCCAAAGGTCAACCCTGAAGGTGACCTGGATGCAGTCTCCCCGCCTCCCCAGGTGTGGTCTTAGAACCCTATAAAAGGTGAGCCAACCACCTACTCTTTTGTCAACCAGTCACCAACACACACAAGCTTCTGCCTGAAACAAAGATTTCTGCCTGAAGAGAAGACACCTGCTAGAATGAGGGATTGGTGATGCTGTCTATGTCTCTGTGTTTGTATTTCTCTCTCTTTCTGCCCCTCTTTCTTACATTCCAATTCTTTCTTACCCTGTCTTCTGTCCGATTTTTCTCTCAAATAATGGTTGAACATTATTTGGTGCTTGCTTAATTGCTAAGAGATGTCTAGTGAAAATTGATAAGTGTGATTTGGTGCTTGACTCGGAGAAGTTGATTCATGATGTTTTTGCAGTTACTGAAGTAAATAAAATTGTGTTGTATTGTTCCTTGAGTCATTGTCTGACTCCACGTAGCCAGTGCTCCTTTTCAGGGAATCACAAAAAATCTCTTTCGACGTCCACTGTAGTAAGGCGAGACAGCAAGAAGCACCTAAAAGAGAACTTGGACATAAATTAAAATCTAAGTACAATATTTTCCTTGGAGGGGTTCAAGGCCAGGCTGGATGAGGCTTTGAGCAACTTGGGCTAGTGGGAGGTGTCCCTGTCCATGGCAGGGGGATGGAACTCGATGATCTTTAAGGTCCTTTCCAACCCAAAGCATCCTATGATTCTAAGTCCAGAAGTACTTACACACTGTATGCACTGTACCACAAATGAGTAGTATACTTCATCATGTTGCAGTTATTCTGTCCTACTGCCAACTTGGTATATAACTATTCTTCAAAATAAACAGATGAGATTCTAAGTACTTCCCAAACATATATTAACTGAAATGTTATATATTCTTTCTTTCTCTTTCTGTGTTTTCAATGTAAAGCTAAGCGAACTAGAGAATTTGAGGAGCTGAAGTAAAAGAGGCCTAGGATTTATTTCAATTAAAAATCTTAAAATCTATCGAAAAACTGCAGAGAAGAAGTGGAAGAAGAGACTGAAAATCTGACTAAATGAATAGCTACACTAATTAAGATATCACTTAAGAAGGGTACCCATAAATAATGGAAAAATATTGATTGAGGAATATAAATTAAATACTTTAGCAAGCTATAGAGAAAATCTAAGATGTTTAAGGCCTAGCAAAATGCTTTAAAATGGACATGACAAGACTGCAAACGTGAATTGGAGAACAGCAATGGAAGTTATATGGCAGTTGTTATATTATAACAGCCTCAAAACAGAGAGCATGGTTCTGTTGTGGAAGAAGTAATCAGATAATATCTCTTCTGGAAGAAGTGCCACATGACATAGCAGGTCAGTAACAATTAATTGTATTAAACTGTCAAGCTGAAGATGACACCATGACAGGAGGATGTAATTGGAGACTATTAAAAAAATAAGACCTCTGAGAACTCACACGAGTCTTGAAAAAAGTTATGAGCACAGAAGGGCAGGTGAATATGGGAGTCACCTAAGTGCAGGTCCGTTAGTCCAGCTGAAATATGAGATACTCTGAAGTTAATTTTGAAAGGAAGAATGACATAGACAGAGGTAAGGGGGAAAAATCCCATAAAATTCTATGTGAGTTTCAAACAAAAAGTTCATTCTAAATTGTAAAAGTTAGTTTATTTCCTAGACAAGGATGAAATAGTAATAGTCAAACATTTGATGTGGCGCTTCATGGGAAGTCATAAGTGAAGGCTGTGAATATGGGGATTGGCACAGGAATATAAAATGCATAAAACACTATTGAAATTGAGGAACTGGAAACAACTGCAATTTGTGTTGAAACAATATCAGACTAAAAGAAAATATCTATGGGAAGTTTTCAAGTGTCTATTTTGAGACACATCTTGCTTAATATTTTTGTGTTACTGATTTAAGATTAGCGAGGAGAAGTTAATTTTCTTGATGACATAAGTTTGGGAGATTGCCAAAACAGAGGAAAACTGAAATACTAAGCATAAATGCACACTGAACTTAAAAACTGAAATCATATACTATGGTTTAAATATATCCTAAAGTGCTGCATGAAAGCATGAAGGTGTGAACTTAAGGTGTTACTTGGACAGTGTTACACTGGGTTAACTGGTGCGGAATCTCTCAAACTGGCCTACAGAGAAAGAAGAGGAATAATTGGGTCACATACAAACCTAACATCCAAAAGACTTTTTTTCATACCTAAGGCATCCATTGACTGATTGGTACTCTGAAGAGTAAAATTTCATGTGCCTGATGTGTACATACCTGCCAACCTCAAGTGTTCATGTTTACATGATTTACATAAAAGTTTAAAATCTCTTTGAATAGTAGTTAGCTAAAGTTGGGTTATGTCCCAGTGCTGATGTGAATGCTGTGCTTTGCAACAACATTTTAGGACATGCAAAATGGAGGGGAAAATAGAGAGACAGCAGATGTGTGCACCTGTCTGTCAGTGAATATTACATTTGATGGACAGTGCCTTATCAGCACTCCTCCCTGACATGAGCAGGTTTTGCTCTTTATCCTTCCTCCAAAAGCCTAAATTGTGGATGAGAAGCCTCCTAAAATGACATAGCCCTTAAGGACTGCTTACTTACAAAGCACGTTTTTTACTCAGCAGATCTTTCTCCCCCTCTCAAATCATTTTGTGAATATACTGATACTGAGGGTAATTAAGAAAAGATATAGATCAATTTCATAGTAGACAAACATCTCTTTTAGTGGCTTTTTGGCGTTTTTCTAGGCACTAGGTTAAGGTTTATGCACTGTATCAGTAAGACATTTTTATTGATCATGCCAGTCAGTTGGAGGTTAATTTGTGTACTTATGGCCCTTCAGTGATGTGTTCTGCAGCAGATCTGCAAAGTTACCTCTCATTTTCCAGAATTAACAGTCTGTGGATATTATTCTACTTTTTTATTATAGTCATATTTCTATAAGGATAATGAGCAGATATATTTATTTTTCTCAAAGATTATATGATATGAATATTATCTAAAATAAGTGATACAATATTATCTATATTCTATAGATTTTCATTATTATTAAGTCAAATTTAGTGACTCTATTAAAGCAAGGATATGATTTTCAGAACTGTGCCCCAACCTAATTATTGCTCTAAAAAGTTTTGTGGATTCCATATATGATTGAATTGCTTGAGGAGCTGGGGATTGTGGTCGTGGGGGAAGGATCTATCCAGAGCAATTTAATACAGGGACACTATTATTGGAGATGGAACACAGAGCTAGTGAACCTTTGGTCTGCCTCATAGCTGTGTTTTTACATTCTCATTAACTATGTTTTCTTCTGAATTTAAACACATTGTTTCAGGAAACTTCAATTATGCTTTAATATAAGTGTTGTGTGTCTTGGTACATAATATCAATTTACTAGTGAGTACAGACAAATTTGTCCCCAAAATCCACAACATTTAAAAAGTTGACCAAGTAATGATGTCTATGAGCAAAAGCTTCTCAGTTTGAAATACATGGGCTGCCTATTCAATCAAAGACAAGGAAATGCAATGACAGTTTGGATCAATCTCACACTTTAAATTTTGCAGTGAAATTATTTTTACTGGGAACTTCAGTGGACCTGTGTCCTAAAATTTCCTGTCAAAGAAAAGAATCTAGAAAAAAAATTTATAGACACTTGTTCTGTTTTTTCTCGTTTCAGAAGAGAAAGATCTTTCATAATGTGCTTTTTTTCATGTCCTTCAGAAAACATGAGTTTAAAAAAACTTGAGTTGTTTTGTTTGATTGAGGTTCAATCAAACAGATGTAACTCTCACTGGAAGTCACAAGTAGTTCTGAAAACTTAAGTCAAGTAAATCGCACTCAGTATCAATTTACATAACCAATCCAGAGGTCTGCAGCATTTTTCAAAATGGTTCCTTGAAATTCATGAACTTTTTAACATCTTTGACCCCACCTTAGAATATTCTTTTTTGCTAGGAATTGTGTTTACTTTTGAAATATTAAATTAAGAAGACAAATCAACCCTGCTCCAAATATTTTAATAGATTTCTGTCTTCCATCTTTGTTCTGTTATTCAGGAAAGGCAAAATACATTACATTTAACATCCTACCAACATTGACAACTGTTGTAAAGCACTAAAAGAATTCAGTACAAGTCCTTAGGGGACGAGCAGCATTTCAGGCCTACATACCATGTTGAGAGGTAAGCCAAGCTAAAAGTACAGATGTGTTTTTCATTATTATTTGCTTTAATATGTATGAATGTATATGTGTATGCATGAGATAAATAAGAGCAAAAGGAATTTGTAATCTGAAAATATTTTATTAATTGAGAATTTTTTATCAGTATTGAAGGAATAACTTCATATATAAGTGCACATTTTTCCATGATCCAGATTTTTATATCTTCTAAAAAACTATTAATAATAATTATCATTGATATGTGTCCTGGTTTTATCTGGGAGAGTTCATTTTCTCCATAGTAGCTAGTGTGAGGTTTATGTATTGGATTTGTGCTGAGGAGAAGGCTGATAACATACTGATGTTTATAGCTGCTGCCAGGACAGTCAAGGACTACTCAACTTCTCTCTCTCTCAGGGTCATCTTGTTCTCTTGGTCAGCTCTCAGCCTCTCTGACAGTCAGGCTCTCATCTCTTTTCTGGGGTTGTGGTTTCGGGACACTCCCTACTCCAAGATCATTAACTAGGAACGGGCTGAGCCTTGGTCGTTGGGTGCTAAGCAGTTTCACTGTGTAACACTTGTACATATGTACATGTTATTATTACTATCATCATTATAGTTGTTATTTTAAATTTTATTGCAGTTTAGTTATTAAATTGTTCTTATCTCAATCTTCTCCCTTTACCCCTTTAATTGTCTCCTCCATCCCCCAGAGTGGGGGCAAGGTGAGCAAGCGGCTGTGTGCTGTTTGCTGCTAACCGAGTGCATTAAACCACAACAATATTACAACATTTCCTTGCTTCCTATATTTTCCAGTAATTTTAGAACACCCACCATAACCAAGCCTTCCTACTGATGCATAATTATTTGTAACAAATAAGACAGTAATAAAACTGAGATTACATAACTAAAAGATTTGTCTCTAGCACCCAAAATACGTACCTTTTAATGACTGACTGCTTCATTGATTTCTATTTAAGGAGTGAAGGAAGAACTCCAAGGTTCAGAAGAGAATCTTTGCATAAGAAAAACACATAATCACATTTACTGAAAAAAATCCTGAAAAAAAGGGCACTATAAATTCTCAAAATAACATACATTTTTCCATATATGAGTATATGGCACGCATTGCAGACTTTAGGCAGTTTAGGACACTGGTTGGGAGAGTCCCCTGGGAGACTGTCCTGAAGGGCAAGGGGGCCCAGGAAGGCTGGACATTCCTCAAGAGGGTGGTTTTAAAAGCACAGGAACAGGCCATCCCCATCTATAGAAAGACAAAGTGGCAGAGAAGACAACCAGGCTGGCTAAACAGAGAGATTTTCCTGGGACTCAGGGAGAAAAGGAGAGTCTACCACCTCTGGAAGAAGACTCAGGCAACCCAAAAAGAGTACAGGGATCTTGCCAGGTAATGCAAAGTTAAA
>VZTO01019863.1:55310-100121 GCA_013400615.1 Syrrhaptes paradoxus | reverse complement strand
AAAAACAAAAAAAATTTATTTCCTATGTGAAGAAAACGTGCCTGAGCAGAGGTGGGTGTTGGGGTGCGGAGCCTTTCCCCGCGAGGCTCTGCCCAGCCTGGGTCGAGGGCAGCCCACACCTCCAGTGTCTGCAGGTGAGTCCCGTCTGCTGGCAGCCAATGTGAGGCACATTCGGTCTCTGGTTCCCAGTGTCCCCTGCCTGTCCCAGCCCGCTGTCACAGCTCCCGGGCTCCCCTCGAGCTCCGAGACCAGCTGGAGCTGCTGCATCCTGGGGGGGTCCTTTCCCCAGCACCCCGCTGGTGTCACTGTGTCGTGCCCTCCAGCCAGCTTTTGGGACGGGGGGGACCCCCACCCCTCTGTAGGACATTGCCAGTCGGAACTGAGACCCCAGGGGTGACCCCGGTGGCCACCTGAGGGTCCCAGCATAGCGAGCGGGCTGGGGTTCAGTCTTTGGACCCTTTTCTGCTGCCAAAAGGGGCGAGCTCAGCCCCACCTCTCCGTTCTGCCAGTGTCGGCTCTGCCCCGAGGAAGGGGCTGCTTCCAGCACGGCGCTGGGGCTTCACGGCCCGTGTCCCTCCGCGGTGTTTTGCGGGAAGATGTCCTGGAAGAGACGGTGGCAGGGAGAATGCTGCCGACTCCCGGGAGGCTCCTGGTGTTGGTCCGTCGGTGGAGGCTGCGGCAGGGCTGGGGGTTGCTGTCAGCATCCGTCTGCAGGTACTCACTGCTCTGCGGTGACCCACTGCGTCCCCATCCTGTCTGCCCAGTGACATTTCACACGTGTAGTGCTGCTGTCCCAGGGCCCTGTTCCCCTGGAGCCCCGTGGTGTGGGGCAGGGAAGCAGGAGAGGAACGATGTTCTGAGCAGAGTGCATGCAAGAACTGAAGCGGTTTTTGCTTTTTATTAAGAAGGTATGTTTTGTTTTGGGTATTTTGGTTTTTTTTTTTTCCTTTGAGTGGCTGCCAGTAGGCTTTGGTTCTGGCTGTAGTCCCAGGGTGAGGGAATATATTCTTATATTTAACGGGAAGAGCTGGTTTTGCACACTCGTGGAGATAGAGAAAGCCTGTGGACTTCAATGTGAGCACCTGCTGTGGTTTATTTTTCTTTACAGCTATCATCTTGTTTATGGGAGGAAAAAAAAAACCCTGTGCTTTTCCTCCCACATTACTTTGTTTGTTCCTCCAAACCACTTTGCAGGTGTCCGCGATGAGAATAAACCTTCCCTGTGTATACTGGTTCCCTCGTCTCAGCTCTGTTTTGTCTCTTTTCCCGTGATAAGGGCTGAAGCGATCCTCCAGCCGCTGTGGCGTGCCCGAGAACCGCCCAGCACTGCGCGGAGACCTTGGTGGTGGTCAGACCCCATCCTGCAAAACCCTTTTCCTCCTCCTCCAAACCCCTGCCCCTGCAGAGTGCCTGGCAGCTCTGTGAGCCGTCGGGACGCTGAGCTTGTGCCGTTTACGCTGCCCAGGGTTGGACCAGTAAAGCCGGTGATGGCCGGTGCCACCAGCAGCACCCCACCTGCTCTGTGTGCGGCACAAATGCTTTCCGCAGCTGGTGCCGTTCGAGGGCTCCTGCTGCCGCCAGCTCGGTGATTGTGTTACAAATCATAATCCTGTTATTTTAGCCCGCAGGTCCATATTTTTAGGCCACAGCTGTTAATCGTGGGAGCGAGGGACATGGGGGAAATGCCACCCGAGTTCTCTTGACCTTACCCCGTCGATTTAGAGCGATGGATTGCTGCAGTTAAAGGTTCTCCTCTCTCCCATGCAGACCTTAAAGCGAACCTGTGCTGCTCCGATCTCTGCTTCAAGCCCCCTTCTCTAGAAAGTGCTCCAGCCTCCTGCCCACCCCGGCTGCTCCTTGTGTCACCTCCCTACTGACCGTGTCCCAAAGGAGCAGGGTCCTGAGCAGCGCCCTGGGGAAAATGCTGTTCTCTGGCAGGAGAGGACACGGGGATCTTGTGATCCACTTTCTTTGATGTGCAGAGGAAGCCCCAGCAGAGAGGGAGGAGGTAGCCTGGCCTCCCGCGGAGTTTGGTCTGAGCAGAGCGCAGGGAAACGGACCCTCCCTCCAGGTTCAGCCGGCTGTCCCTCTGTCCCTGGGCAGCAACGCTACGGCAGCTGCAGCTGGTGAGATAAAACCACTTCCCCTACCCCTCTGCGGCTCAGTTCTAAATAACTGCGGGGAGCTTCTGCCAAGAAAGCTGCTGTGTTGTTCCGATGAGTGGAAAGAGCAAGATTTGGGTGTGTGCTTTTGCAGTCACAGCTTAACTATTTTAAGTAGGAAGAAATAATAAGGCAGAGTTAAGATGTCACTGTATCAAATTTAAAAATTAAATAATCTTTTAATAAGAAACTAATGTTTGACAAAAATAACTTCCATTAGCTAGCAGCATCACAGGGGCATGTCTCAAAGTTTGAGGAAGAACTCGGTTTCAAATTCAGGAGCTAAAACAAAGGCTTTTCCTGAGCTTCCCTTTCAGGGCAAGCATCAGGTCCAGCATCTCTGCACCTGGCTCTCCTTCACTGGCACGGACAACCAAGGTAAGGCGCTGTGATGAAAAAAGAAAGGGGAATGTTGCTCAGCAAACATCAACTTAGAAGGGAACTGAAAATAAAATTCCACACTGTGGAAAGCCAGGGACTGGGGAGAGTTGAGCAGCCCTGGTGTCTGTCCTCGTGGCCACGATCCAGCTCTTCCTCGCGTACAACCACCATCCCGGCGGGAGCTGCAGGCGGACTGGATCCAGTTCTGTTTTCTCTGCAGATTTAGTTTCCAAATGCTTCCTTGAAATGTTTAGACAATCCCAATCTGCTCAGCAGAAGAGCAGCTGAAAAGAAAGGGTGACACCAGCAGCGGAGCCACCTTTCAAAGCTGGTTGAAGCCCTGCTGCCCAGGCATGGGGATGGCATCCTTCGGCAGGAGCCGCCTGCAACCAGCGCTTCCAGAAAGCACTCTGCAGACCCGTTTCCACACTCCGGTTCCTTTCAGCAGTAGTTGCTCCTGTAGCAGCTCGCAGCCCCGGACCTTTCAAGCTCTCGAGAGATGTCCATCCAGGCTCAGTGGTTCTGAGGGCAGGTCTTCCTCGTGTGACCAGCCTGGTGGCAGATGCTACAGGTCCGTGGTTTCTTGGCGGTGGCTCCTGAGGAGAGGCTGCCTGGTCTCTTGGCTTTATTTCCCAACCCTCTTGAGGGTCCGCTGCTCCCAAAGTGGTTGAAGGAGACGTCTCCGGAAGGCCCTAGAGAGAAACAACTTGCATTTAAGTACCTTTGAAAATATAAGTAGGTGAGAAATGGAAGGTAAGTTCAAAGTGGCAGATCAAGGAGTTTACTGTCCCCACCCTCAGATTATTCCTGAAACTACACTTGCTGCAGGTTTGTCTAACCAGTTAAAGGTCACCCCTTTGTCTCGCAGCATTAGGGAAATGCAGGAACAGAACAGGGGAAACCGATCTGCCTGGTTGCATGCTCTGGCCTACAGCTGAAGCAGAAACAACAAAACGTGCCAGAGCAGAACTTGGGTTTTAAGTAGGTTTGAAAACGTGATTCTACCCCTGTAGGCCCAAATCCCTAGGCAGGAGGAGGAGGAGGATGCCAGTGTTGATCTCTCTCAGACCACATCTCCGCCTCTGTACTTTGCTTACTGTCCCTGTGCGTCAGTGCTCTTCCTTTTGTATCCTTATTTTGTGATTATTTTTGTATGGGTACTTGTTTTCAGTGCCTTTCCACAGCACCCACGCTGTTTCTGAGCTCTGATCAAAGCTTCAGAGAGCTGTGGCCTCTCGCTGCATTCCTAAACCAGGGCAGAGGGAGTCGCACGGTTTCCCTGGTCTGACAGAATGGGGTTTGAGATCTCCAGAAGTGGTACCACTGCTTCAACTCTGCACCAAGCCGGGAACAGCTCTCACAAAGCTAAGCACCGTAATTTGGGAGGACAAATTCCCCAAGAGACTGATGGAAAGAGTGCTGGGCTTTTATGCGATGAGTCACGGACAGACACTCAAGCTCAGCAGATGTCTCTGTGAGGACATATCCTGCTAGCACTCAGAAAGGTAAGCCATGCTCAGCTGTTACAAGCAACATCTGAAGGGTTAAAATGCTGCTGACAAATGTTCTAAAGACAAACCTGAAGCCTGTTAAATGTACAAGTTGCTACAAGAGCCATCCTACTATGGTAGCATGTTGCGTGTGTGAGAAGCGTGTTCAGTTTAGCTTCAAGAACAGCCTCCAACCCTGCGTCTCACCCCAAGCCCAGCCTTACCTGGTGCCACGTTTTCATCTGCCCACTGGAAGAAGCCACACTGCTGCTCTCGGGGTTTAGGGCAGGTGTGGAACTGCCGCCCTTTGTTGGGCCCATCCTTTTGGACGGTGCGCGTGACGGTGGGCTGGTCGCATTTGCAGACTGTGTTGCCTCCTGAATCGGAGCTGTTGCTTCCAAAGGGCTCGGGGCCTCTCCCTCCTCCTGGGCGCTGAAATCCCGCTGGGCCCCTTCCTGCCAAGGGCTGGGGCAGCGCAGAGCCCCGCGGAGCCGCGTTGCTCCTGTCCTCCGACTGCTGATCAGCCCAGAGGAAAAAGTTGCAGGTACTGGTGCTGCATTTGTAAAACTGCCTGCCTTGGTTGGGCCCTTCCTTGCGCACAGTTAACAGCAGGGCTTCGTTCCCGCAGTTGCACATCACCGCGTTGTTCCCGTCATCTGGAGCAGCGGAAGGAGCAACCCTGGGTGTCCTCGTGGAGCTCAAGGAGAGCAGATGTCCTGCTGCCGGGTTTGTGGTCCCCCTCGCGTGCCGGCTTTCACCAGCAGCTCTGTTAAAGGAGTTGCTGAGCTCCGAGTGATTAGCTCGCTGACTGGCCAAGGATGCGGGTTGGGACGACCGGTGCAAATACTTCAGGTCCAAGAGCTCTTTCAGCATCTCATCACAGCCTCCGATGCAACCAACAAACTCCAGCGGCATCACGGGTGGAACACTGCCTCTCTTGAATTTAAACTTCAGCCTAAAAGGAAAGGAAGAATAAAAGTCCTCGATTTGGACTTGTTTTTTTTTTTTAATTCTGCTATACTTGCACCAATTTCCCCGGCTCCTCTTCTTTCTACCCCTAAGCCAGGAGAGTGCTTTGCAAAACTGGAAAGGAAAATGGTTGCCCAGCCTGCCCGTGGAAGTCTCTGGCCCTGATGGCTAACATGTAATGTCTGAGGGGCTGCATTTCCCCAGGGGGTAACTGGGATGACCCACCTGTGAACTGGATGTGGTTGACACACGGCACAGATGCTCTCGTCCCTGGCCACATCCAGCACGAAATCAGGAAACCAGACTGCAGTTCTACAAGCTGGATAGCCCATGCAGCTGAGATAGAACCTGCCGAGGGACAAAGGCACTGGATGAGGAAGAGGCAAAGTCAAGACAGTCAGTGATCTGTTCTTCTGTTTTCTCAGCCATCAGAAATTGTCAAAAAGTATTTCTAAGGGCAAGTACGTACTTGAGAGAGAGGTTCAGCTGAGTCCACGCAGCTTATGTAGCTGGTGGAGTTTGCTAGCTGCAGCCCAAGTTTTCATGCTTGCTGCAGAGGGGAGGTAAATGAACAACACCTAGAAAAACACAAACCGACACGGATGCTACTTTCTACAAGAGGGAAGATCACCAACCCGCCGTTCTTTTTGGTCTTCAGGACCATGTCATTGTTGCACTGTGGACACTTCCGAACGGACAGGGGCATTGCTGGGTAGACCTCCTCTTGCTCTGCAATTTCTGTGGCTTCTCCAAAATACTGAGCCAGAGCCTCGTCCAACCTATGAAGAAACAAGCAGAGCGTCCTGTGTGCCTCCTCTGCAAAGAGCCATCAGGCCCTGCGGTGAATTAGCGCCTGCAGCCCTCCACACAGCCTCCCTGAACTTCTCCACGAGTGTGTTGATTCAACATCACACCTTGGGAACAGGCTAGGTGTGGGTACAACATGAGAGGGGTCAGTGCACGCTGCCATCTCCTTCAGCCAGCTCAGAATTTAATCTGAAGGGTTTAAACCAAGACGAGGAGTTAGTTGGCACTAACTCATGACAGGGTGCCAGGCTGCGAGTCATCCCTTCCCATGCGAATGCCTCCACGCACTGGGCAGAGCTCCAGGGGAACAGTGTGACAGGATCCCACCCCAGGCTCAGCCCCAGATGAGAAGCCGGGACCTCACAGAACAGCAAAGCAAACAGAAGGGGGCAAAGACAGGACTCACTTGTTGGCTCTGGCCACAGCTTCGATAAATACTTGTTTGTACTTTTGGACCTGCTGCTGCAACACAACAGATTTGTCTTTCTTCCCTTCACAGATCAGTTTCAGATCAGCTTCCAGCTCAGCTCGAAGGTCAGGCTTGGACATCTCATAGCCCATGGAATCATAGCCTGAGGAACACACCGCACGGTGAGCGAAAGGAAGGAGCAAGTAAGGAACCTGCCATCTTCCTAACAGGCACTGCGCTTACCTTCAACCAGCCCCATGCCCAGGTGGCCTGGGAGGAACCGCTGGTCCGCTGTAAGGCCCACGTACATCCGCGTCTTAATCGTCTCGATGTGCTCGGCGTGAGTGGCGTCAGTCCCTGAAAGCAGAGAGGTGGTTAGTCGAATTAAGCGTCAAGAAGTGATTTCCCCTGTGCTGAGTGCAAGGTGCTCAAGGGACAAGGAGACAACTTCTGGTCAGGAGCAGCACTGTCAGCACCTGAAGCCAACTGTGTGCTGGGAGGCACACCCTGGACCCTAACTTGCACACCTCCCTAGGTACTGGAGACTCCTTAGGATCCCTGGACTGTGCATGCAGGTCTCTACTGTCCCTTTGTTCTGTACTTTTAAGTGATTTCTTATCTGAAGTGACATTTGGAGAATTCCCTACTCTGAGGGTGGGACAAAACTGGTGTTAGGGAAGTTGAGAAGAAGCTTATGAAGAAATCTCTCCCAAAAGCGAGAGGCCACGCTGCCAATACTGACCAATGCCATGTTTCTCCATGAGAGCGATCAGATCCGCTTCTGTGAGGAGCAATGGAGGGCTGGTTTCCCCATCCACCATCTCCACTGTAGTGGGCTGAAAGCGAGACCCTTTCTGATACAGTGGGATAACCTGAAGGGAAGGAGAATCTCTTTGAAACTGCCTTCTGGTCCATTCACTGAAGAGAAAATGTCACACTAAGAGCAGGCCAGCGCAGTAAGAGAGCAGCACCCTGTTCTGGAGGAGATCCAGGCTCGGGGTCCTCAGGATTAGCCAGCAATGAGCTGCCAGAGAGACCCCAAATACCAACTGCAGCTCCTCTTGGCAAGAAAAGTCAACCCACAGCCCTGGATGGTCTCTGCTGTGGTGGCAGAAGAGGAAGAATCTATCCAAAGCTGGCACAATAATGGTGCCCAAGTTTTCAGCAGAGATGGCTCTGGGTGAAATGGACAGTGGGCTGGGAATTGTCAAAAGATGTTCTGCAGAGGGGTCTGAAGTTGGCAGGGAAGTGAGATTTTAAACTCCAGGGATTTTAGCCTCTCCCATCTACATTACTCCAGGGTATTACCTTATCACTCCACTTCTCGTAAGGATAGACTTCCAGATAGTTTCGGGCCAGGATCATTAGTCCTTGAGCAATGAATCGCTCATTAGCAATGTCAATCTCCACAGTTGTCTCCTGTCCCTTGGCATCTTGAGAGCAGCAGGCCAAAAAATGGCGCACGATGAATTCATACAGTCTCTGCTCATCGCCCTAAATGGTAAAAAAGGGTCAGAGCCTCTCCAGTGTCGATAAAACATCAAGAAATACCAGTGAGATCTCAGGTGAGCATACTGCACTTCTATCTTTCTTTCTCAAGCAATGCAAACCCTCCTGTTACCTCGGGCTCTGCCTACTCACCTGCAGGTTAGCAGTGTACTTTGTGGGGTGAATGGGAGGGTGAGCCTGATCTGACTTGGTTCCATTCCGAGGGGTTGGCCCACCCTGATCCAAAATCCTCTGCGCAAATGCTCCCCAGTTGGGGTCCTGTGTTTGCTGCTGTACTAAGGCAGAGAGGTTCAGCTCCTTGGGGAAAATGTTGGTCTCAGTTCGGGGGTAGCTAATGAACCTTAAGAAGAAAGACAGAAGAGCACTTTAAGAGGTGCTCCAAGTTGCCTCCCATTTTGGATTAAAGGCCATTTATTTTTGAAAGAACTAAGTTTACCAAGCCAAGTCGTGCTTTCTTACCCTTGAGTATAGAGTTTTTCTGCTATTCTCATGGTTTCCTTTGCATTTATTTTCAGTTTGCGGGAAGCCAACTTCTCAAGTTCCTGTGTTGGGAGGAGCCAGAAAAAAATACATTTGTGCATAATTCAGAGTGGTGAGTAAAATATCTGGCCAAGCTTCTTTCAGAGAAGTCCTTTCAGTGTAGTTCAAACGTACCACAGTGTCCAGGGCCAGGGGCCTCCATTTGCTCTTTGGCTTGCTCCCAACCTCAACAACAGTTGCTACCGGATCCTAAACACAGAGTAAGCAAAATGCAAAATTTCCTTTAAGAGTTTACACAAACTGTTCTTTAAACGTCTTGAGTGAGACGGACGCAGGAATGTTTGGCCGATACTGGATTATGTAACTATTTATGAGCTTTCCTACCTCCATACACATCTGGTAAAGGACCAGGCACGCTGTGTGATTAAAGAGCCGGTTCCTCTTCCAGTTGAAGACCACGCTGCCTTCTTCATGATCGTGTGTCACTGTGGTGAACAACAGATCTGAGTCATATCGTGGCAGTGGGGCCACACTATCGGGAAAAATTTCAGTTCTGCTCCGTGCTCTTGGCAGAGGAAGAGGAAACCACCTCTGCAGCACTGTTTGTTTGTTGCCCTGATGTTTTCCCTTTCTAAACATGTCAAGTCCTTTAAGATGGAGCCCAGGACTTGCTTTCCCCAAGTGTACCTTTTATTTTATAGAAGGCTTCAGGAACAAAGGCCTGGATGGCTTTAAAGCGTTCAACTACAAAGCCCAGCGTTGGGAACTGGCAGCTGCCGTAGCTGATCAGCTGATCTGCTAAAATATCAGGGAAGATCTTCCGGAGCCTCAGTGTCTGGAATCTGGTGAAGGCAGCGCCTGAGAAAACAAAATGGAATTCAGAACTGAATACAACACCACCGAAGGATAATCACAACACTTCAGGTGGTTCTTTTTAATACCAAGTATTAATCTTACTCTGATTTTAATACTCAAAATTGCAGAAGCCTGTCAGTGCTGCATGAGCTATAAACCTAACATTTGCTTCAAAGCGCATGTTTCCAGTAAAACATGAGATGTTAATTAGTTGTATTGGATCTAAAAAAACAGATTTACGACACTATAGAGGGCATTGCTGTCTTGTGTTGAGGATACAGTGACAGACGATTTCTAAACACCCCTTGCTGGGCTTTAACAATGTGAATTCAATGTGGTTAGACGAGAAGCGAGGAAGAGCCTGGTGGCTGGCTACCTCATTTGTGCAGCGCTCTAAGGGAGTTCCAGCATTTCTAGACAATAAGCTATACACTCGTAACAAAGCTGTCCCCTCCCTATTTTCCACACTCTTGCTCGCTTCCCTTTGGTAGCAGTGTAGGCAGAAGCTCAGGCCTGGCAGCCTGCTCTCACCTCCAGCGTGTGTGTACGTACCTATCCTGAGGTCCAGCTCCTGCCTGACGTCAACAGCATCACTTGTTTTTTGATCTGGTTGGGTGAGGTTCTCACAGGCTGTTCTGACGGCGTGAAGTGTAATCTCTGAAAAACGGGCTCGGAAAACCGGGAGGTTTGGCTTTACTATCAGATCCCCCCAAAAAAAGAAAAGAAAAAAAAAAGGAAGAAATCAAAGAGTGACTCAACCATCAATGGAAAAGAACAACTAATAAACAGCTATCTTTGAAAGAGTATGCTGTCAGCATATTCTACTGCTTTCCAATAGCTGAATGTATTTCTGGTATATCAGAGCCACGTATTTATCAACATATTTAACCTGGACTGAGAATACGTCTCTGTGACAAGATCTCTGAGCAGCAATACTTGTTAAATCAGCAGTTTAATGGAACACAGATTGATGCAGAAGATGCTCTACACACCAGCTTTGCAAACGTGAATTATCTCAAAGCCAATGTTCTCTCCTTCTCGATCGCAGTCAGTCCAGATCACCAGAGCTTGGCACTGCTGGACTTCTCGTTCAAGGGTTCTCTGAGGTAAGAAAAAAAAACCAACACAGCGTGAGACATACCAGGCCACTTGTTTTGTCATTTAATTTTAGAATGACTCACTAACAGACCACGAAATCCAACGCGTATCCATAGAGATGGATTGTTGCACTAACATTTTGTAATTGTGTCTCTCATGAGATTAGGCAGCTTTCAAAAGAATTGAGTCATTTATTTACATGAAACTCTGTTAAAACGCATGGCTTGGATCGGATTGGACCACAATCTGTTTTCTGAAAATGTCATCTTTTGTAAAATTGAGACACAACTACCAATTCCACCTTGATGGAAAAAATATTTCTAATTTTAGCAAAGTACTTGTTCCTTTATTGAGCTAATTGTACATGAGCAGGAGGCGTTCGAGGTCACAAATGAGCAGCATATATAGTCCTGGAAATGCAGAAGGTATTTGCTAAACTCAGGAGCTTAGACGTTAAGGACAAAGGTACAATCCTCCTTCTGTCTGAGACAATATTTGTAGGAACTCTGAACTCAAGAGTTTCAGGGAAACTCTTAAAAGCAACGTACCTTGATATCCAAGTAATTTTCAGGGCAGTACTTCTCGATTTCAGCATCAAAAAGAGCTAGAGGGTTGCAGCTGTGCCTGGTGAACATAGGACAAGCAGTGGGCACAACAAAAATGAAATATACATTGCGAGACACTAACTGGTGCTGGATTGTGAGGAAGTGCTCTTCAAGTGCCACAATTAGTAATATATTACATAACGGGCCTCGTCTTAATCAACTTGGAGTTCACATGAAATGCTGAGTTACACTTAAAAGCAACCAGAGAAAACAGCAAACCTGGAGGCTCGCCCTGAACAAGCAACTTCTCTGATTTCAAGCACAGACGACAAAGGGGAGGGAAGCCAGAGAAAGGCTGCCCAGGACAGCTCCCGGTCGAACAAAGAACACAAGAACCTCAATCCGGTATTGGAGTCGGTTTAATTCCTTGAGTCTGCCTTAATGTATTTTAACCAGTGTTATGACTTTGGTCTTTTTTAGTGCCCTGAAGACAGAAATTTGAAACAGTATTTTAGCTAATCTCTGTAAAATTCGGTACTCGTCACCCTGCTCTGCACAGGTCCTTGAAGCACACGGTGTCAGCGTCCCTCCCTGCTCCCCAGTGTCTGAACTTGCCGTGCTCAGGGTTGAACAGAAGCTGCCAGCCCCCCTTCCTGCCAGGGGGTACGTACTAACCATTTGCGAAACGGCATCTTAAAATCATGAGCCAGTAAATGTCCCGACACAGATGTCATCACCACAGTAACGTTCTGCAAGAGACAGAGCAAGATAATTAGTGCCCATCGTTTGCTAAAAGCTACCCAGAGCCCCAAGAGCTTGATGCAGTTCTCAGCTGACACAGTCAGGGATGTCTCCCTCCTGCTAATACATCTGAACAAGCTCTTCTCTCTCCTGACAGCTCAGTCTATGGCCTCACCCTCAATTTTTGTAGGAAGCTTCAATTCTAAATAGCAACATACAATTGACTTATATAAAAACAGAAATTTGAAAGACTTAAAGTGACAAACCAGGTCAGTTGCTGAGACAAGAAAAGAATGTCTGACTTTTCTCATCTTTGGACAAAATATCCCCGTGACTGCATATGTGTTTTGTAACTTCTGATCAATGGCTTTTAATAATGAGTACTTTGCACTTCTCTAATCCAGCAGTAGAATGAAAGAAAACTCTACCTGGCCAAACATCCGGTAGTCGTATTCATAGATCTTGTTGAACTTGGAAAACCCTTCTCGCTAGAAGGAAAAGGAGAGCTGATGAGTTTTGGGCTCCTAACAGAAACCAAACACGTTCCGTCTCGCTTTATACACACTGCTACGGCAGAGCACGGAAAAGCATGGGGCAAGTGAGAACCAGGTACTGTAGCCAACGGAAATTGCAGCAGGAGGCATGGAAATTCCCTGCAACGTTTATGGAGGCAGTGAAATCGTACTTTCCAACATAAGAGCATTTTAAACCATGCCTGAAGGGGACACCAGGGTTATCACCCCAGCGACTGTGATGACAGAGAGCGGGGAACAGATTTGTTTACTGGGGCTGGCAAGTTGTATTCCTGACAAACAGCTGTCCTGCTCCAAACAACAATTAGTGTGCCAGCTCTGGGTCCCCATGACTGCACTCCACGTGAGACTTGTGGAAGTTTCCAGGTTGGGTATTTGCTGCATTTTCTCCGGAAGCAGCACAATGTCTTTCTTGCTGGGGACTGTCAGTGCTCAGGTTCTCAGTAACACCTTTCATTCACATGTAACTCAGGTCTAGAAGCACCTTCTAGTTTCTTAGCTTGGAAATACCCAGTAATTACGCAAACCATTAAAGGTCACAGAACAAAGCAGCAGCGAGGAGAGATCTTTGATCTCCTCCAAACCACAGAGCATCTTTGCTTTATTATGTGAGCTTCGGTAAACCCCTGACAGCTGCTGATGCCACAGAAGTGGTGGTTTTTGGCTGGGAAATGTATGCCAACAGATGGTCTCAGTTCCTGAAGCCTTTCGCATACCCTGCAAAGCGAGGAACAACACACCATGGAGCTCAGCGCCTGGAAAAGGCATTTCGCATACCCTGCAAAGCGAGAAACAACACAGGGAGCCCTCACAAAAGGCAGCCTGGGCAGAGGAAGCGCAGGGGGGGTGCTGAATTCCAACAGGACTTAAATTACAAGGAAAAGGGCTCTGAGGCTCCCAAATACATTTGGGCAAGTACTGTTTGTCCACAAAAGATAAGCCCTTCTTGTATCCTTGCACTGTCAGAAGCAGCCAGAGACAAACGCAGTGCGAGATGTTGCCTGTGCTGATGTGAAGGGCCTGTGCCAAGCTCTGCGAGAGTGGGCTGGACAAGACACAACCCACACCCGAGACCAGGACTGGGCTGCACGGTGACCCGGGTGAGCCGACCCTCTCCAGCCGGCCCTTGTACACATACGAGGAAGCAGTGAGGAGCCGTGATGCATTCCTACCCGCCGCATTCTGCTGTTGGAGAGCAGATCCGCAATCCCTCGGGCGGCATCGTTCTTCTCAGCCACGCACAGGACCTTCCGGACCCTCTGCAACGCCACATCCTCCGCAGCCCGCGAGAAGAAACGCCAGGGCTGGGGCAGCATCCTCACCCCGCAGCCAGCCAACAGCCTCGCCTGGAAGTTCATGACAGGATATCGCGACAGGGCCAAGGCATGCTGCGGGGGGGGGGTCCTCAGCCTGGGGCCGGATCCTGTGAGGATGGAGAGCGATCGCTGAATGGGGGGGACCTCGGAAGGTCCCAGCACACCCCCTGCCCGGCTGTCCCGGCGCCGTTCGCCCCACAGCCCCCTCCGAGCCCCCTCAGAGCCGCAACCAGCGGCAGGAGGCCTCCCCCCCGCCACAGCCCGGCCCCAGGCAGACCCCGGCCCCTCTCCGGCCCCAGCTGCCCCCCACCCGCCGCAGCCGGNACCCCCCGCCCGGGCTCTCCTCACCCCGCCGCGCTCTCTCCCGCGCTCCCTCTGTCGCAAACAGCGGCGGGACGCGGCGCGCTTTCCTTCACCGGTACGTCCTGCCGTAAAGCGCCACCGCGGCGGGAGAGAACTACATCTCCCATGATGCCCCGCGGCGCCCCTCAGGAGTTTTCCCCCCGCCGTCCAGCCCCGGTTTGTTATTTCCTCCCGCCGCCGGGTCCGTCACGGGGTAAGTAACGGCAAAAAACGAGAGAGGTTAAAAAAAATCAACCGTAAAGGGTGAGGGGGAGGAGGCGGCTTCGCTTCCGGGCGGCGGGGTGAGAGGTCGCGGCGTCATGTGACCCCAAGATGGCTGCGGGGCCGTGACGGGAGGCGGCGGAGCGGGCCCGGGGAGGCGGCGGAGCGGGCCCGGGGAGGCGGCGTGAGGCAGCGGCGGCGGGAGAACGGGCTGCGGCGGGGGCCCTGCTGCCGGCGGGCCGGGGCCGGGGCTGTGGCGGGGCCTCGTGTAGGGCCCAGCGGCGGCGGCGGGGGGACACCGGGGGAGCCGCGGTGCTCCATGTCGGTCCCCTCCTGCGGGAACTATGATCAGCGCCCCTGACGTGGTGGCCTTCACCAGAGAGGAGGAGCTGGACGATGAGCTGTACCGCGAGCCGCCCCTGCCCGAGGAGTACTCGGTGCCGCTCTTCCCCTTCGCCAGCCACGGGGCCAACCCCTGGGCCAAGGTCGCCAGCTCCAAGTTCACCCGGGACTTCATCCTCATCTCCGAGTTCTCGGAGCAAGTCGGGCCCCAGCCCCTGCTGACCATCCCCGATGACGCCAAAGTGTCGGGCACCTTCGATCTCAATTATTTTTCCCTTCGGATCATGTCAGTGGATTACCAGGCGTCCTTCGTGGGGCACCCTCCTGGCTCTGCCTACCCGAAGCTGAACTTTGTGGAGGATTCCAAAGTGGTGCTGGGGGACTCGAAGGAAGGGGCCTTTGCGTACGTCCACCACTTGACTCTGTACGACCTCGAAGCCAGGGGTTTTGTGAGGCCCTTTTGCATGGCCTATATTTCTGCTGATGAGCACAAAATCATGCAGCAGTTTCAGGAACTCTCTGCGGAGTTCTCCAAAGCCTCTGAATGCCTAAAGACGGGGAACAGAAAAGCTTTTGCTAACGAACTGGAAAAGAAACTGAAAGATCTCGACTATACAAGGACTGTCCTGCACAACGAAACAGAGATACAGAAGAAAGCCAACGACAAGGGGTATTACACAACACAAGCCATCGAGAAGGCCAATGAGCTGGCCAGCGTGGAAAAGTCTATCATCGAGCACCAAGATCTGCTGAAACAAATCAGGTCGTATCCCTACAGGAAGCTGAAGGAGTCTGACTTCCACCCCTACGAGCCCGACTGTGCCCTGGATCAGGCCAACACGGGCTGCGGTCAGGACCTGACTACCTCCGACCTCACTGAGCCTGGCGAACCGCACCTTTACGCCCACGTGCCGTCCTATACCCCCAAGCTCATCAAAGCCAAGTCTGCCAAATGCTTTGACAAGAAGCTGAAGACACTGGAGGAACTCTGCGATATTTATTTTTTCACCCAAACCCTTGACCAGTTGCATCATATCGAGAGGACTTTCAGAGGTGACGTGTGTTACCTCCTGACAGACCAGATCAGCAGGGCGCTCCTAAAGCAACAAAGCATAACTAACTTCCTCTTTGAGGATGTATCTTTTCTGGATGAAAAACCACCTGAAAAACAGTACAGAGGCTGCCAGGGGCTCAGTCAAGATGCCATCGAAAGAAAGTGTTTGGAAGAGTCCCCTGCTCCTAAAGTGGTCATCAGCCTGGGATCGTACAAGTCCAGTGTGGAGAGTGTGCCTATCAAGATGGAGCAGGAAATCGAGGACTCTCAGGAGCCCAAAATGTCCGAATCCGTGACATTTGAACACCAGGAGAACCTGGACTATCTCGATGCAGATATTAAAGGCAGCATCAGTAGTGGTGAGAGCATCGAGGTTCTTGGAACGGAAAAATCCGCGTCTGGCTTGACAAAATCAGAGAGCCAGGCCAGCCTCCCCGTCAGCCCCAGTCCCCAGGCGGGCAGGAGCAAGGTGGGCAGCCGGCGGACCGTCAGCGAGGACAGCATCGAGGTTCTCAGCACGTGTCCCTCCGAGTCGCTCATCCCGGAAGATTTCAAAGCGAGCTACCCAAGTGCCATTAACGAGGAACCTTACGCGGATGATGAAGAGGGCGGCCTTCGCTTCACCCCTAAGCTAACCCCAGACAACGCTGACGAGCAGGAAGACATTTCCAAACAGGAAAACTTAGTGCAGGTTGATTCTGCCTGTTGTATCGGAAAGGAGAGTCCCAGCTTCCTCGAGCCTGACGTGGGACAGAAGCCCTGCGACGAGGACGGGGTGATCAGGATCCCCCCGCAGCCGTACCGGCAGGCTGAGCCAGGGCTGCGCGGGAGTTTCGGGGGCTTCCCCTCCCATGACGGCATTTCGGGAGGGCTCCTTCCCTATGAGCTGGACTCGCGCTACCTGGCGGGCAGCAGAGAGGTCAGTAAGAGCAGCCTGGACGAGTGCTCGGACTCCACGAGCTATATCAGCAGCGCTGCCTCCACCTGCTCCGACAGGACCCCGTCTCCGGCTCACCCCGCCTGTCCGGCGAGTGAAAGGCACAAAAAAAAGGCCGGGCAGAACGCGCTGCGGTTCATCAGGCAGTACCCCTTCGCTCACCCCGCCATCTACTCCCTGCTCAGCGGGAGGACCCTCATCGTGCTGGGGGAAGAGGAAGCGATCGTCAAGAAGCTCGTGACAGCGCTCTCCATCTTTGTGCCGAACTGTGGTGTTTACGCCAAGCCGGTGAAGCACTGGGTCACTTCCCCTCTGCACCTCGTGGATTTCCAGAAGTGGAAGCTGATCGGGCTGCAGAGGTAAATCGAGGGTCTGCTTGCTTATCGCTGTTGAGGTGGACGATAAAAACTTCTTCTCCTAAGTGAGAATTTCAGAGGGGATTGAGTGTGCAGGGGAGGTCTCTAATTACCTACGCAGCTGCCATGAATTTCTGCTTACGGGATATATTTCAGAGGGGGATAGATCTGTCTGTCTCTTTATATCCAGCCTCACCTGAGAGTTAATATTGAAAACATCCGCTGGGCGCTTGCTGCCTGGCTCATATTTGACCAGGAGGAGTTTCCTTCTGGTTTAGGGCTTAGCCTGGCGAAGCAGGAACAGTCACACGAGTCCTGCTGCTTTCCTGGATGAACTGATGAGCTCCCGGAGTCCCCTTGTGTGCTCGGCTTTCCCCCATCTCCTGTCAAAACCCTTCCAACATTTCTAGCTGGAATTTTGTTTTTTAAATGGATGTGGGGAGGGTTTTTCCTTCAGGACCTTGATGAAGGGACGATGCGCTGTCAATGAGATCGCTGGGTGAGAAATGAGAGTGACGGCAGCTTGGGCTGCGCTGGCGAGGGTGTGCTGGCCGGGTGTTGTGGGGAAGGACGCGGGCACGGAGCCTGCAGAGCTGCTGGGCTCTCATCGAGGGCATGCAGATGGACAGAGACTTGTTTATACCAAACCTTAGCACCGAAAAAAAGGTCCCAGCCCCCCTGCCCCAATCCTGAACTGTGGCTTCCGCGCTTGTCTTAGCAAATAGTGATTGCTGAGCTCTCCAGATTTTGGCCCTGCCTTTGTTCCTGTCACAAGAAGGATTTTCTTTGTGTGTTACCAGGATGCGTCCCAGCGCTTCGGGTGCAGGTATGACAGGGAACGGCCACTGCTGTCACCAGCGTGGAAAAATATGACTCAGAGTGGCATTGCTCAGAGCTGGGCTGGAGCAGCTCCTCAAAGAGTCTTTCTGAGCGGCATGAAAATCAAAATCCAGAAATGTGCTTTCTGGGCTGCTGCGTACTGCGTTGCTGGGGGTTGTGGATGGTGAGGTTATCGTGAGGTGGGAGCTTACCCCCGTTTCTGTGCGTGTGAGGCAGGGTGACAGCCTTGCCACCAGCTGCTCCCAAACTGCTCTGCCTGTCGGAGGTTTTTTAAAGCCCTGAGTGTTTCCTCGTTGCTCAATGTTTGTGGTTAGATGCAATTTTTATAAACAAAAATCTCTTCTTTTTTAAGAAGTGCTTGGAACATGTGTCAGTCGTGTCAGCTCTCCTCCGTGGAATGTTAATTAAGTTTTGAGTTTAACGTGGATGCTCTCAGCAAACCATTTCTACGAGGGCTTTGGGAAGGAATTTAGAGGCTGAATTAATTATTCCGGTCAAGGTGCTGTGTCTCGTAAGTCCGGATGCTGCCTGGGCATGGGGACAGCCCTTGCACCAGCAGCTGGGGCTCCTGCTTCGAGCCTGGGGGCTGCACCTCCCCCGAGAGACTCTCCAACCACGCAGAATTGAGGAGCAGAAGGTAGAGTCTGCGTAGGCTTGTAATTTGCATTTCAACAACATTAATTCAGGCGTGTTGGCTAATGGGATGTTGTGAACGTGCTGGCGGTTTGCACCTGAGCGGAAAATCCCCAGGGAATATCCTGGTTTAAGGATGGTTCACTTTTTTAAAGGAAGGGCAGAAGGTTTCGCTTTGCTCAGGGCTTTGACCACCTCGGAGCTGCTCCCTCCCAAAACAGTGACATGGGGGAAAAGTGGAGCTCTTGTCAGGGCTGGGGGGATCTGGTTTGGGTTTCTGATCCTTGTTCTCGCATCCAGAAGCTTCCAGCTGCTGCAAGATTTGCTTCCGTTCACCAGAGATGTCCTGTCGCTCCTTCTGCGTGTTGCTGAGGGAGGAAGCTGCCCCGGAGCGCGGTGGTTTAGGAAGCAGCACACGCACAGTGCGGATCGGTGCACGTGGAGATCCAGGGATCAAGGTTCCTTTGGGATCTGGCAGGCTAGAGGGACTCTGTCTGTTCTCTTCCATGCCAGGCTTTATTCGTCCATAGAGGCTTTTGTACCAACGCATGAGCTAGAGGGAAATGGGTGCAATCTGGGGGCACGGACACTGTCTGCTGCTTAACGGTCGGGTCCCCTCCAGCCGTGACCTCTCTCCTTGCTGTTTCAGGACGGTGTCGCCTGCTGGGGTGAACGTGCTGCATGCCCTGAGCCGGTACAGCCGGTACGTCAGCATTCTGGACGCCGACAGCAAGACTCTCCGCTGCCCGCTGTACAAAGGCACGCTGGTGTCCCGGCTGGCAGACCACCGCACGCAGATCAAACGAGGGAGCACCTACTATATGCACGTCCAAAGTATCCTCACCCAGCTGTGTTCGAAAGCCTTCCTCTTCACCTTCTGCCATCATTTGCACCTTCCTATCAGCGAAAGGGAACCGGAGGAATCCGTCGTGACTCGCAGGATGAACTTTCTGAAGCTCCAACTGGGCCTTGCCAATGAAGATATCAAAATCGTGCGGTATTTAGCAGAGCTGCTGAAGCTGCAGTACATTCAGGAAGCTGGCCAGGGGGTGAGCCCTCTGCTCAGATTTGACTATGTTCCCAGCTTTTTGTACAAAATCTAGCCTGCCGCGGGCTGTCTGCCTGCGTGCTCAGAGTCTGACACAGATCATCCGCGCTTGACATCGATGCTGCCTGCAGTCGCTCTCACACGTCGGGAAGGCGCGAAGAAGCTGATGCATTTGCAAGTGTCTCTGCTCCGCAGAAACCGGTCTCTGAGGGACTGGATTTCTGTATGGTTCCCTGATTCCATCGCATAAACCACCGGGCGCTCACTCCTTAAATCTCAGAAGGGGCATTATTAACTTTCCAGGCAGATTGTGGCAGCATCCCTGGGGATTATGGCGTGGAGAGAGAGGTGGGCTGGCTCGGGGATCAATGCAGCCCCCAAAATACCGCAGCACTCCGCACGCTTCTGCCAGAGCCCTAAGCGCTGTCGGTCCCTTCCGTGGAGCCAGAAGGGAGATGTAAAGGCCACAGGAAGTTTTTTAATCCACTGGTGTCTCACGGGAGTGTAGCTTGGACGCTCCCTGGCAGGGTGGCAGCTCGCAGTTACCCGTCCGCGCGCAGTGGCAGCGGATGGCGTGTCCATTCCTGCGTTTTGCTGAGTTTGTTCCAGGACAGGTGGTTCCTGGGTTGGTGGGAGCGCAGTGGGGGCACACGTGCTTCTCTCCAGAAGGTGTTTACCAGTTTCTCTCAGCTTTGGTAAGATCTGGAATGGGGAAGGGCTCCTTAACGCTGGCGAGCAGCGAGGCGCCTGCTGCTGTGAATGTAAAGCGCTGTGCCTTCATCGTTCCTCACCTTCTGCTTGCTGGGAGAAGGGGGGCAAGGGAGACCGGGAATCCTCAAAGCACATGAGGTCGAGGGTGGGTTTTGAAGGAGAGAGAGGAACTGAACAGAGGAGGGGGACACCCTCATTTTTAGGTGCTTTTTGGGATAGGGAAATGAACAGTGCAATTCAGCGGAAGCTCCGCTGTCAGACAGCCGGCTGCTCGAGCAGGCTGCCCGGCTCAGGAGAGATCGGGGATGAATGTACTGGATTCCATGTTGTATCCATTATTGTTTCTTTTTTTTTTTTTTTTTTGTTGGGGAGTTGACTTTTTTGCTTTGCAGGGTCGGCGTTGCTGCACGCCTCTTCTGGCTGAGCCTTTGTCGTGTCTCCACTACCTCTCCCGCGGCGTTCCTGGGGGCTCTGGCCGGGGCAGAACTGCTGCTCTCTGAGCCTGGGTGCAGAGGACGTTCCTTTCAAAGCTTCTGTGCCATAAACGTTGTGCCATCGGCATGGTGACACTCCCAGATTGTTCCTGTCAGTGCTGAAAACTTTGTGCCCAGGCACAGTGCTTCCTGCTGGAGTCTCCTAGGAGATGCCGCTCCTCGGCCACCGGTCCTGGGCTGTGGTCTGCTCTGTCTGGTGACATGTGACAGCAGCAGCCCCCATGGTACTTCTAAGCAAGAAAAGCCTCGCTAGGAAAGACAGCCTCGGTTTTATTTCTTGTTGTCGCTCTTCTGGTGATGGGGTGAGAACAGCTGAGATGGTACAAGATGAGCTGGCGTGTTGTTTGGTTTTTGGTTTTGTTTTGTTTTGTTTTTAAAACCTCTGTTTATTGTGGTGGCATGCGGCAGAGCTGGAGGTGAGTGGGATGTTCCCCCCACGCCCAGGGGAGTTTCGGTAAACAGTCTGGGGTTCCTCGTGGCTCAGACCCCACGGAAACTCGCTGTGAGGATGGCACTGCTCTGAAACCTGTGTCCTGAGGGCAGGGAGCCTCCTGGGGAGGCTGTTAGCTGGCACCAGCATCTGCGCTTCGGTACCGTCGCCTCTTTCTCTTGCCTCGAAAGGGCTCTGGGGCAGTGCAGGAGGTACAGAGCGGCAGGGCAGGAGACTTAAATCTCGGTGTTCTTTCTGCTGGCTTGCGGTGAGGCCAGCTCAGCTGGGCAGGTTGAGCTCGTGGTGTTCTCCAGAGGGATTTCTGAGGTCAGGGCTGCTTGTGATGGTGTTTTCAGGTTGCGGTTGGGAAGCAGCGTGGTATTGCCATGGCTGGAGGCGAGCGGCGTGCCTGTGTGCGGGGCTGTGTGCCTTCAGAGCGTGTCGAAAGGTGTTTTCCTGTCCCACCTGTGCCCTCCTGTCGCATGGGAACGGGGTCTGCTGGTGAAAGATTTCGGTGCCCGTTGGAAACGCCCACTTTCTGAAGTGACCTGAGGTGTCCCCTTGTCAATTTGTGTGCACCCCAACGGCTTCCACGCTAAAGCTGAGGCGAGAGTCCCCGGGGGAAGAGGCGTGTGGGTAAATGAGTAACGCGGGTGGCAGTGGGCAGAGCAGAGCTCCCTGCATCCCGCCTGCCCCGCAGCTCGGGGGAACCGCTCACCACGGGAGAGTGTTTCCTGCTGGAAAACAGCCTGATGCTATTTGGGTTTGAGGAGGGAGGGATGAACTTTTTTCCTGCTGACTCACTTAACGTCTTCCTCCAGGCTGCCAGCGCAGAGCTGTGGAGCAGAAGCCATGGTCAGTGCTGGCTGATCTCGTCGCAGTGGTCTCTAGCTGTGGCGTTCAGCTGCACTCCTGCATTGATTAACAACTCGCTTCTCGTTGCTCCCTCTATCAAACCTGTAGTATCCGATACTCAAGGCTGTATTGAGCAATACTTGCACTACCGCCCGTGCGACCTGCTTCATCTCTCTGCCACAAGGCAGCTCCGATTTGGGAGGATGCACTGGGGGCTTTGCTGGGACGTTGCCTGTTTTCAGACAGGAGCTCTGTGCTGTCTGCAGCTCGGCTCTTAAGCAGGAGCTGTGGGGAAACACACCCGGGACTGCTCGTCCTCCTTGAGCTGGCTCGCGGCCGGGCAACTGCTGAGCTCGGATTCCGGGAAATGCAGAGTTACGCCCGGCTGTCACCCCTCGGTGCAGCTGCCCTCGCTGCTTCTGCCCATAACGGTGGCAGAAATCAGAGTGAGCCCGAGTGCCGCTGGTGGTTTGGGAGCTGAATTCCTCTTCGCTCAGTATTTCTCTGCTCCTGTGCAGTAAGGATCCCCTACTGGCACTTTAAAACTTCTTCCTCATCCTCACTGTGGTACCTCACTAGTTTCCGATCTCAGCAGACTTACAAGAAGTTACGATCTTCGCACTAACAGCTCCCGTGACAAATCTTGGCACGTGTGTTCGTGGGCTTGCACCGCACCGTTCCCCCGTCCAGCCGCCCTGCCTTCCGCCGCGAGCAGGGCAGGGGCCTCGCAGCCGCCGTGCAATACTCACCAGCCCTCCCGCACCAATCCTGCCGGACCCAGCGGTGCCGCACGTGGCCTTCGCCTGCTTCCGTGAGTGCTGCCAGCATGCCCCCGCCTCCCGCGCTCCCGCTCCCTCCTCTCCCTCCTGGCTGTCAGGGAGGGGAGGTTTGGAGCCTGACCGAGAATTCATCAGAGCAGAGCCCTCCCCTGGCCTTGCTTTTCTCACTCCTCTGCTTCCCTGCGCTGGGAGACGGACCGCCAGCCCCTGCTCTGCTCTCTGTGAGCAGCTCCCACCCCAGGAGGGTCAGCCATAGGAGTAGGTGATATGAACCCTACCCAGGTTTCATTTCTCAGAGAACAGCGCTCAGATTTACTCTCATCCAGTAGCAATCACTTAGAAGCAGCTCCGCAGCTGCCTTGCCTTGCCTAGGGAAGTACTGCCGATACTCCAGCAATATTCCCCGGTGGTGAGGGGTGGGAGAGGCGCTTGAGGAGCCGGAGCTGATGGCTCGGTGCCCCCAGGCCAGTTCTTTGGTTTTCATTGAGCGTGGGGGGGCCCTGAGCCCCCTGTCTGGTGGTGGGTGACAGCTCACGCTGTGGATTCGGTGTCTCGGAGAGCTGGGCAGGAGCCGGGGCTCGTAGCAGCGCTTGGAAAAGGCTCCTGTGAGAAGGGGCGGTGGGAAATGCAGTGAGCTGCGCGGTGCCCTGGTAGCACAACGTCAGAGCAACAGGCTGCACCCCCATATTTCAGGGGCTGCAAACCCACCGCACGCTGGTGCCCGGGATGCGGTTTAACTGGAAGCAGAAACACAGGGTACCCGGTCCTGCCGGCCACAGGGCTGGGCTCAGCGCTGCTGGCGAGGAGGCTGTGATGAATTCTCGTCTTATTTTAAAGCACTGTATCCTATTACTGCATGTGGAGTTCGTGTGTGTGCCTGTGCGTGCCGAATGCTTGCGTCGGTAGTTAGAGCGAGTGTGACCGGGAGAAATCCGAGAAGCATGTCTTAGTGTCGTGCTGTAAGTGTTACTGCACAAGAGTTTAACAGATGTTAACACCAAATGACTAGTCTGAGAAATGTACTTTTAAAAAAAAAAAAAAATTATTTATTTGGGTTCAGATATTTTTTGAAATACAAAAAAAAAAATTGGTTGTATTTTTTAAAGCTTATAATTCTTGTCATACATTGTGGTTAAATTCTTAATTTTACCGTGCTTATTAAAAAATGGTTCTACCTAAGTTTTGTGCTCAGAGGTCTGAGATAATACTGGAAACGTGGGCTAGGATGGGATGGTGATCGCAGGAGGGCTGCTGGGGACAAGGCTCGGCCTCGTCAGAGCCTGGGGAGGCTGGAAGGCACGAAAGGAGAGCGGGCTTGTGCGCATGGAGGGGAATCCGCGAGGCTGAAACCAGGGAGGCTTTTAGCAGCTGGGAAGTCTCTTGTGCGGGTGAACATGGGCAGGGCTGCCTCAACCTCGTCTGTTGCTCCCACAGCGAGAGCGGGATCAGCCCTGGCTGTCAGGGTTACCTGGTAACATCGGACGGTGAAAGGGCTGTTTCCCCACGGGGGGCTGTGCTCGGGGGTCCTGTGCCCCAAACAGGAGGGGAGAGGTGAGTAGGATCTGAACAAGGAGCTGCCGCTGCTGCGCCACAGCCAGTGCCAGCCGGGAGGTGCTGGGGGAAGGCACTGGGGCGTTGGGCTGGGGCTGGGGGTGTGAGCGTGCTGCCATCCCAGGTTCTCCAGCAGCTCCGGGAGCGGGCACGGGTGCCTCCCCTTAGAGCACAGGCAGCCCTGGGAGCGGGAAGGTCGCTGCAAACGCCTCCACCTCTCTCTTCAGTGCCTTCAGCTCCTCCTGGTATTTCTCCTCCTCCAGTTTCTCCTTGAATTCCTTCAGCGTGGCCTTGGGGCTCATGTCCTTCTGCACGCGCAGCGTCAGCTCGATCCCTGCCAGGATGGGAGATGTGACGGTCAGTCTTGCCAGCTGCCACACCTCTGTGCTCCCCGGCAGGTGGGAGGGAAGGAGCAGGGCTGGGGGGGGACTTGCTGCCCCAAGAAACCACTGTGGGACCCTGAGGACAACTGGAGCAGGGCTGGGGGGGGGACTCGCTGCCCCGGGAAACCAGTGTGGGACCCCTGAGGACAGCTGGAACAAGCCTGCGAAAGGCACAGGCTTTCAGCCCACTGCCTGTGCAGCGGGGAGGGTTTGTCTGGTCCCAGCTGTGTCCAGATGTTCTCTCCCACATCCAGATGTGCAGACAGGACAGTTACTCCTCCCCTGTGTGTGTGCTCCCATGCCAGCTGCCGGGGAAGCCGCCCAGCTTGGCTCAGCTGGTGCCTCCTCGCCTGGAGCTGCTGCCCTGGCCCCCGGCTGCTGCTGGAGCTGAGACTCGGTCCCCTGTGTCCCCCCCAGCCTCACCTCTGTGGATGTACTGAGCCACCATACGGAAATCGTCCTGCCGGAAGCCGCGGGAGGTGAGAGCTGGTGTCCCAAGCCGCAGGCCGCTGGGGCGCAGGGCGCTGACATCACCTGCACCAGAACAAGTCACACGTCACCAAACCAGAACCGAAACCACCACGCAGGGGATTTCAGCCGGGTTCCCAGTGTCCAGGGAGGACCAGGAGCTGGGAGATCCCCAGCGTGGGGACAGGGCGCGGCAGAGCGTGCGTGGTCCCTCACCAGGGCACGTGTTCTTGTTGCAGGCGATGGAGCACATCTCCAGCACCCGCTCGGCCCGGCCGCCATCCGTGCCCCTGCTGCGCAGGTCCAGCAGCATCAGGTGGTTGTCAGAGCCCCCTGCAAAGAGAGGGGTTTGGTGGGGGGCGTGGGATGGGGGTAAACTCTGCTCCCACACGAAACTGCAGTGAAAAAGGCTTGGGATTGCCGGTGCCCCTGGTTTTGAGGGCCAGAAAGATGCCTGCCCTGGGGAAGGGGGGCTGCTTCCAAGAGGTTTTACAGGTGTCCTGAGGAATTGTGATGGCAGAGCCCTGCCTGTCGTGTTCGTGCACGTGCCGCCCTCGTGGCCTTGGCTCGGACCCCTGACGGGTCAGCCCTGTCCCCCAGCCGTGTCCTCACCCGTGACGATGTCGTAGCCCAGCTCCATCAGCGCCGCCAACAGCGCCTTGCAGTTCGCGACCACCTGCTGCTGGTAAGCCTTGAACTCGGGCGTCATGGCCTGCTGCAGCGCTACCGCGATGCCTGGGGAGGAAGGGAGACCCAGCTGAGGTTTGGGGGTCTGGTGGGGACACGTGGCACTGCCAGAAGTCATCCTGGCAGCTGAGCAAACTGAGGGAGAGTCCCTTCCCCTAATCAGGCTGGTGATGTTGCCATGAAAAAGGTAGGACAGGAAAAGCCTGGTCACTCCTCGGGCAATGCTGGACCACACCAGCTGCTCCTTGCTGCTGTATCTCCCGGCTGTGAGCCCCTCGGGGCAGCTGGAGCCCCCCACACGGCTGCTGGGGGGGCAGAGCCCAGCCAGGACAACTCTGCCAGCTCCCTTTGCCATCCCGGCGCTCGCAGCCAGCCTGGATGTGTACCTGCGATGGCGTGGTTGTGCGGGCCGCCCTGCAGCCCGGGGAACACCGCCTGGTTGATGAGGCTCTCCAGGTTGTAGAGTGTTTCCTTGCCCGTCTTGGGGTCCACGCTGCGGGTGCCTGTGGGAGGGAAGGGCCGGGTTTCATGAGCTGCTTTCACCCCCTGGCCTCTCAGAGCTGGGAATATGGTTGTTCCTCCTCAAATCTGGGACACGGTTGGCCCTGGGAAACTCCCCAGATGCTCCCAGGAGGCCCTTGGACCTTCCTGCCCTCTCTCCTTCCCAGCTGGAGCAGGAAAGAACTTTAACTTGCAGCCCTCTTGGCCTGGGAGGAGCATTTCCCCCAGTTTCCCGGACAGGGCAGGCACCTTTACGGTAGAAGATCATCCCGGCCCTGCAGCCCCGCAAGGTCTTGTGGGTGGTGGTGGAGACGACGTCGCAGTGGTCAAAGGGGGAGGGCACCACGCCGGCAGCCACCAGCCCGCTGATGTGGGCCATGTCGGCCATGAGATAGGCTCCGTTGGCGTCAGCGATCTTCCGCATGCGGGCATAGTCCAGGTTGCGCGAGTAGCAGCTGACACCTGCAGGGAGATGACATTTGGAGGGGACAGGAGCAGATGTGTGAGCACCCTGGGACACCCTGGGTCCAGCCCTGCGATGGGGACGGCCCAGCTGGGGACAGCATGCGAGCTTCCACCAGCATGGAGGTGTTGGAGGTCTCCTCCTGGCACTGCAGCATCTGTTGGTGCCTCTGGGCTTACCAGCGTGCCAGGAGCCACCGCCACCCCGGTGTGTCACCAGGGAGGTGGGTAAGGGTTTGATCCTGACCTGCTATGATCAGCTTGGGGTGGAAGAGGCGGGCGTTCTCCTCCAGCTGGTCGTAGTCAATGTAACCAGTCTTGGGGTTGACCTGGGAGAGGAAGAGGAGGGTTCAGCCACCTTGGTTAGGGTGAAGATCAGCAGCAGTGTCACCCCGCAGGAGGAGGTGCTGGGAGCCTGACATCGGTGCTATGAAGAGGCACAAATGCTGATGATGACCACATCCTGGCTCCAGCTGGAGCAGCTCTCTGTACCTTGTAGGGCATGGACTCGAAGAAGACAGAGGTGGCAGAGATCTTCTTCTTGTCTGTCATGAACCCGTGGGTGAGGTGGCCCCCGTCGGGCAGGTCCAGCCCCATGATCCTGCCGTGGGGCTCCACCAGGGCCGTGTACACCGCAAAGTTCGCAGGTGACCCTGAGGGGAGAGCACACCGGGCCGGTTACAGGTGCTGGGATGCGCAGAGGTGGTGCAGCCATCCTGGCCCTCCTGACCACCTCGTTACCTGAGTAGGGCTGGACATTGACACCCCACTTCTGGGGGTCGAGCCTGTATGCCTGCAGAGCTCGCTTCTGGCAGAGCCTTTCCATCTCATCTACGAACTCTGTCCCGCCGTAGTACCTGCGGGTAAAAGATGGGGCAGGGGTTAAACCAAGCCCTGTGACCAAGCTGTGGAGCACCCGGTGATGCCATGGTTGCAGCAGCCACTGCAGCAGATGTGACCCTGCTGAGATTGTCCCACATGTGGCCAAGGACAGAAGCCGAAAGGGTCAGATCCTGCCCTGGAGGAGCTTGGCTGTCAGCACCAGAACATCGCTTCCTTCCCAGAGGTGAGGTCTGGTGGTTCCCCTTCCTCTCTGCGAGGTTTCCTGTTGGGGGGACTCTGCTCCAGCCCCGTACCTCTGCCCTGGGTAGCCCTCGGAGTATTTGTTGTTCATGCAGGATCCCAGGGCCTCCAGGACCGCTCGGCTTGCAAAGTTCTCTGATGCGATTAACTCCAGCCCCAGCCTCTGCCGCTGCTTCTCCTTCTTGATGATGCTGTGCACCTTTGGGAGGGGAGAGAAACAGCTTCACCCGCGCTGGCTCTGCACGGAGACGTGGATGCTCCACCATCAGGGATGCACCCCTGGAGGGGACAGGGCAAGGAGAGGGGCCTGGAAAAGTGCTGGAGAATGGAGAGGAAATCCCTTCTCGGTACAGCTGATCCCACACAGTTCCTATGTCCAGTCGCAGGCCATGTTTTGGGTTTCTACCTGTCAGGAAGCTGCCAGGTAATTCAGCTGTCATTTGGGCTAGAGAGTCAAGGACAACTGCCAAATGGCCTGGGGGGGGCAGTTGTGCTGGTGTGGGCACCACAGCTTCAGGCAGAGGGGTGTGAGCAATAGATGCAAAGTTCCGACCATGTTATGGGCACACGGTTGGAGGATGCCCTCCCTCTCCACCTCTTGCTGCAGCCAGAGGGCACAGAGGGTGGATGGGTCCCACCAGCTCGGCCTTGGACCATCTCACTGCCACATCCCTGGCTCGAGGCAGTCAGCATCTCCATGGCTGCCCGGGGATGAATGAAGCAGCTGCTGGGGAGGGGCCAGCACGGGGCTCTCACCTCTGGGTCGTTGCTGTCGAGCGGCTCCACCAGCATCTTGTTGTGGGAGGCCCAGAGCTCCGCACTGGGGAGGCCCCCGTCACCCTGCACTGAGTTTGCCATCCTCCTGCTGCGTCCAACGTCACCTGCCAGGGGAGAGGGGAGATGGTGGGACAGCAGCAGGGCTGGGTGCCTCCACGCTGTGTCCCTGCGTGCTGCCTGCTCCTGTCCCACATCCTCCCTGGAAACACAGAGGGACCAGCTATGGGCTGGGATGCATGGGGTGAGGAAAACAGACGCCCGTCAGGCTTCCCCGCTGATGTAAGACCAGCACATTAATTACAGTGCTTTGATCATTTCTGATACTCTCCCATCAGTGCCTCCCCTGGGCTCCCCCCACCCAGCTCTGCTGTGCCTGGCCAGACACTCGGGGACACGGTGAACCCACGCATGGACTAAACTGGATCAGCAACAGGAGCAGCGCCTTTCCCTCGTGATCCCGTGTATCTGTGAGTATTTGGGCTTCTAGGAAATGCTGCCAAATGCTCTCATGGACACAAGGGTGTCCTGCTAAAACTGCTGTTTAATTTCAAGGGCAGCAAAGTGTTTGTACTCACAGACATGAGTTTTTAAAGCGCATCACGTTACCTCTCAGCTACTTTCCCTTGTGTATAGCCATGAGGGCAAATCCCCAGCAGGTCGGAGTCCAGCCCCAGACCCTAACTGAAGCAAGCGCAGCTCGTGGAGCTGGGCCCTGAGAGGCAGCAGCTCTGCCTCAGCTTGGCTCCATGGCACAGCGTGATGCCCAGGGCTGGCAGCAGCCCTCCAGCACTGTGGTGAGACCAACGCTGGTGTTAAAATGCAGAGCACAAGCTCCGGGGCGTGAGTGACAGCCCAGCTTCTGCCTTGGCTGGCAACAACACGCCTCTTTACTCATTAACCCTGCAAGGCCAGCGAAGGGCCGTGAGCAGGTTATTAAGCAACTGCGCTTAGTTTGCTCAGTTGCCCTCCTGCCAACCGCGGGGCTTCGCTGGCAGGGTGAGAACCTGGGCTGGGATGGGGAAAGGGCAGGGTGCAGCGGGTCCGGCTGGGTCTGGGATGTTCCCCCAGCACGGGTCACAGCGGTATTCGCACACCTGGACTGAGCTCCCCATTCCCCAGCCAGGATGAGACCCCCATTTCCACCCTCCTGGTGGGACAACAGCCCGCCCCGGTAGTTCACCTGCTGCTGAGGCTGCATCCCCACCCGCCGCATCCCGCCTCCGTCACCTCCCGCATCCCCGAGAGGCTCCCGCCGGCACGCTCCCCCTGCCCTGTCACCGGTGATGGGGATCACCGCTGCCTGCCCGGCCCTCACCCCGCAGCGGGGTGCCCGCCCCGCCCGGGCCGTACCCGCCGCTCCGCACACGCCGCAGCCCGGTCCCGGTCCCGCTCCTCCGCGGCGCGGGAAGCCGCGCGCCTAGCATTGACCGCTCAGACCCGCCCCTCCGCGCCTCGACCAATCAGCGCCTCGTTCCGCCCCCGTAGACCGAAGGACTGGGACCAATCAGCACCGCGCTCTTCCTCCTCCCAGCGTCCTATTGGCCCGCGCCGAGGCGGGGCTGGCGGCGCTGCCAAGCACGTGGCGGCCGGGGCGCGGGTGACCTTGGCAGGGGCGGGGTCTCCGCTGCCGTCACCTCTCTGCTGTCACCTCTCTGTCGTCACCCCTCTGTCGTCACCCTACAGCCCCAGCCCCGCCTGCCGTGCTCCCCGGGGAGCCCCTCTCCCAGCCCTGGGGTGTTCCCAGCGCCCCGGGTGTTCCCAGCGCCCCGCGATGCGGGGGTGCCTCTCACCTCCCCCGTGGGCGAAAGGAGGCAGCCCCCCGCCACCCTGCACCGGGCAGAGTGCTGAGAGCATCCCCGGGACCTCCGCCCGGGCTGCTGGCCCAAGCCACCTCTCAAGGTGACCAGCCATGCCAGGCCACAAGCAGTGGGGTGACACCGCTGCCATGGGGAGCAGAGCCTGCCCTGTGCCCCCCGCAGTGGGGCTGCCCCAGAGCCCGTCGGGGTGTCCGGGTGCTTGGGGGGAAGGAAGCTGCCCGGGGGACTGTCATGCAGGCAGCAGAGGGGCTGTGTTGTCCATGTGCTTCGGATCCGAGTTAGGGGATGGGCTTGGCCAACCGGCCCAAGGGAGCTTCAGGGGTTAAATCAGTGTCCTGCAAATGAGGAAGAAGATGAGGGAATAAGGGATCCTACTAAATTCCTCGTGATCCCAAGCCATGGGAAAATGGGACGAGGCAGCGTGAGTCACTGCGGAGAGGAGCAGCGTCACAAAGGGGAGTCAGCCAGGAGGCGAGACCACCCGCTGCGGCAGAGCGGCGAAGGAGTGCGGAACGGCAGTGAGTCCCGTGGGACCCGGCAAGGTGCTGGGGTGAGCAGGAGGGGTGAGGGGAATGGTGGGCTCACCGGGAGGGCGGGCTGTGGGTAATGGGCTTACGGTTACACCAGGATACACCGCGGGTACCAGCTGCTATGAGAGTGCTCCTCCCTGGAAGGTCCTTGGTGAAGGCATGGTCTTTTGTCTTCGTCTTTATCAGTCTAAATGCTTTTTGCTCTTAATTTGTTGTTGATCATCCAAAGAGCTCTCGTCACAGCTGTGGGATTTGGGTTCCCATGGTTCTGCTGCTGCCCATGGTGGGCTGTTTATGGAGCTGTTGTTCTGACAGCGCTGACACCAACAGCAAAACCTGGGTCGGTTTCTCATTTCGTGGTAGTTTCTGTGACATGCGGAGCAGTGGCAGGATCATGTGGCCACTTGCAAGGCACTGTGGCGTGGGGAACACCACGCTGGGTGACACCAGCCCTCCACCCCGCAGCACCCCGGGCTGCAGTGGAATGAAGGAGCTGCAAGCAAAAAATCAACATTTTGTGTGCAGCTGCTAGCAAAGATTTTTGCCTCTCTTGAGCTGTAGAAGATAATAGCCGTGTGCGCTGTTATGATTTCAGGACTGCAGCTTGCTAGCGATGGAGAGCGTCTCTTCTTCCCCATCACCCTTCTTTGACAGCTTCCCCACCGTGCAGCCTGAGAACGCTACCGCCCATGACTACTACTCCGGCCTCCAGAAGAGCATGCACGTCCTCTCCATGGTGGTGTACAGCATCGCCTGCTTGCTGGGGGTGACAGGGAACGGCCTCGTCATCTGGATCGCAGGCTTCAAGATGAAGAAGACAGTGAACTCCATCTGGTTCCTCAACCTGGCTGTTGCTGACTTCATCTTCACCTTTTTCCTGCCCCTCAGCATCGCCTACACTGCGCTGGGCTTCCACTGGCCGTTCGGGAAGCTCCTGTGCAAGCTGAACAGCACCATTGCGTTCCTCAACATGTTTGCCAGTGTCTTCCTCCTGACGGTCATCAGCATGGACCGCTGCGTTTCTGTGGCCCTTCCCGTCTGGTCTCACAACCGCAGGAGTCCGGAGCTGGCAGCCAGGATCGCGCTGGGGACGTGGGTCCTGGCTCTCCTCCTCAGCTCCCCGTACCTCGTCTTTCGGGACACTGCGATCAGTTCCAGGAACATCACCAGCTGCTACAATAATTTTGCCCTGTCTGATAACTACGCATCTGAGGCAACACGGAGGCTGTGGAGGATGCGGCACAAAGCGATGATCATAACGCGATTCTTATGCGGGTTCCTCATCCCTTTCACGGTGATTCTCATCTGCTACAGCATCGTTGCTGTCAAGCTGAAAAGAAGGCAGCTAACCAACTCTGCAAAGCCATACAGAATTATCATTGCTGTCACAGTCTCATTTTTCCTCTGTTATTTCCCTTATCACGTCTTCTCCTTGATGGAAATATCCCAAAACTCTTCCAGTCATGAGATGAAAATGGCCCTTTACATCGGGATCCCCTTGGTTTCCAGCCTCGCTTTCTTCAACAGCTGCATCAACCCCATTCTGTATGTATTTGTGGGGCCAGATTTCAAGGAGAAGTTTCGCCAGTCCATCCTGTCGACCTTTGAAGGGGCCTTCAGCGAGGAGTCGGTCCTGGGCAGCCTGACCAGCAGGCGAAAGTCCAGGTCTGCTTCGGAAGCGGAGGTCCCAAGGGTCTGAGCGGGCGCTGGTTTACTGCATGGCCGGCGCTGTTGGAGGGGGCAGTTCTCTTCTCTGCAATCTCCCCTCATTTCAGAGCTATCATCACAGGACTCGGGGCTGCAAAGGTGGGTCTGTGTGCTAATGAAGCGTCATCTGACATTTTGGAGGTATCTCAAACCTGCGTGTGTGCTTGACATGTTTCTGGCCCTTAAATCGCTGAGATCTGACATTTTGTACTGTTGGTGAAGGAATATTAAATCCCAATAAATTTATGTAAAACATAGTCAGCCTGTTGTGTCGCCTGTGTGATGAAACACTTGTTGATCCAACCTGACCGAGCATGCTCATCTTCAGTAACACGACTAGGTAAAAAGATTAAATACCCAGAATTTGGAAACCACTGCATTAGCAGCTACTCTTCAGACCTGGGTGTGAGGACTTGCCTGGGGCACTCTGTCTGTGTGGATCTGATTGCCAGCCCACAGTTCTGGCTTATCGTTGGGTTTCAGATCTTTTGATAAATTTGAAAACCAGTGGGTCAGAGAAGAAAGAAGAGCAAGTGTAGCTGAGCTGGGTCTGGTCAAGTTTCACATTTGCAGACTGCTCAGGATGAAAATGGTGGGGGTTTTCTTTCCAAGTTTGATTGGCCTCTGAAACTCTTTAATTTTTGTTAAGTTTAAAATATTGGTCACATAAAAGGGAATGGCAGTGTTGAGGTGCTGTCATCCCAAGCCCATTCTAGGCAGCTGAATGCAGAGGTGACTGTATCGCACTTCCCTCTCCTGGCCTGCCCCATCTGCCTGTAAAATGGCCCAAGCCACCATTTGTCCCATTCATCCTGACAGAAAGCAGCCTGGAGCCTCACTGCTCTGATGGCTGTAAAATCTCTGACTCCCAGCCTGAGAGTGCGAATTTACACGTATCTCCATATTCTGCGTGGATGACATTACTGAGCGAGAGCTGTCACTTGAACATGGTAGGGATTAATTATGGGTCTGTTGGGCCATGCAATATTAAATGAAGGTCGTGATCCTACAGGCATGCATGTACTTAACCTTAAATTCATGCATAAACCCGCTGAGAACAGGAAATGTAACAAGACCGTCCATATGTCAAGCATGAGCGAACAGAGAGATTGACCCTTTGCCACAAATTGCTGCCTGTCATCCAGATAAAGCTGCAATGTTTGCTATGCAGCATGCAACACCGGGGCTATTTACTTGCTCCTGGTGGTAAACTCCAGCATCGATTGCAGTGTCAAGGTTGTGCAGACCAGAGCTTGCTCTTTTTGGTTCTTATCTGTTTGCAGAGCCCACGTAATTCCTTGTGACAGGAATCTCTGATAGCGCTGGAGCAAGGCCTCAGACTCCTGTCGTGCCTCTCTCCTCACCCTGGCACCCTTGAAGGTCAGAACTTGAAGTATTGACCTGGTTTGTGGTAGGAAAGGAGCAATCTCCTGGGTCATTTGGACACCTAAGGTGGGTACAGGGTTCCCATGGGACAACATGATTTAAATGAAGCGGAGTGTCTGGGTCTAAGGAATTACCACTGGAATACCGGCAGGGACCTATCCTACAAAGCACCATCATCATGCTGGCATCCCAGCCAAGCCCAGTATGCCCTTCCCGCAGCAGCTCTGTTCCATCAGCTAACCCCATCCCACTCCAGACCCGAGACCAAGCTGCTCTCTCTCCTGCAATATCCCTGCCAGAAGCTACTTCCACTCTAAGCAGCACATTATTGCGCCTAAGCAAAACAGCATCTCTTTACAAAGCTGAAAATCTCCCCGCCTGACGGGGAAGTGACCGAGGAAGCTTTCAGACAGCCATTCCCCAGCACACTTGCCAAAAAGGGGTAAGCGAACGTTTTATCAATGCTAACGGCTGTTCCTGTGTTACAGGATGAGCTTGAGACAGAGGTGGGTCTGTCATCCTGGGTCTGATCCGTAACCTTTGTGCAATGAGAAACCGTGCTGACATCAGTACGGGGTCAGGCTGCCAAGGGACTGGTTCCAAGATAAATCTCCCATTGTATCGAGTTCCTTCGTGTTCAGACTACCTCATTATCACAGTGATAATTGTGATAGTCCCTCATTCCTGACTAGGAGGCAGGCTGTTCATTCTCTCCAATACTCGTATTTGTCATGTGCTTATCTAGAAAAGCTTGAATGAAAAAAAAAAAAGGGAGGGGGAATATTTTCCAAAGGCATTCAAACAATCCAAAGAGATTGAACAGCCGCTCTTTCGGCAGCTGTGTTCCCCTCTGACGCAGCTTCACTCTCAAGGCTCTTTCAGATGCGATGGGATGGGTGGAACAGCCTGAACCCCCACAGTATTTGCAGTCGTTGAGAAAGGTGTTGAAACCGCTTCCCCACTGGTGTAAGGCCCTCATTGGTCCCGCGGAGGGGCCGATCCCACAGCGGCACTCATACAAACAGGGGGCTGGGACGGGCAGAGCCATTGGGGCGTGCAGGGTTCGGGCTGTGCACGGGGGAGCCTTAGCTGAGAGAATAAGCAAGTTTTGACAGTCAGTGTTTTGTAAGAATTAGCAGACCAGGGGGAGCAGTCTGATGAGGTCATGAATAATTTGGTGTTGGGCAAGGTAAATATAGAAACACCAAAACATCTTGGTGAAGAGCTCAGAAAGATTTGGCGGGTGATTTTTGGTTACAGGTTTTGTACCAGGCTGTGTCTTCTGAGTGCTGAAACTGCCCTGGCTGGAGCTGCGGTCCAGAGCTGCGGTCCAGAGCTGCCCTCCAAGGAAGGTATCAAGGGACAGTGATACTTCACTAGCCAGTGTAGATCGGAAGAATTATGTCACGGGACAAGTTTGGGTGAGGGATGGCAGACCTCTGTAGGCTGAAAAGAAAATTGGCAGAATCCTGTTAGAGCCTGTTTGTGTCCTGTCCTAATTGAATCACAGGCAGAAGTGACCTCAGATCAGTGTTACAGTTTTGGTCAGACTAGGGTCTAGCAGGATAGTAAGATGTTCTTGTATCTTTAGCGCAAGAGAAAATAACTGTGGTGTTTTAATCATGCCAAGGGACAACCCTGATGTAACTGGGCCTTGTGACACAGCTGCTTCTGTAATGAAGACAGGATCTTAGACAAGGGCTTATCAAGAATCTCAAGGAGTTAAAGCTTGGGTGAATTGCAGCATGCAGCAGGTCCTCACAGCAGTGGATTATTGCTATGCCCGGCAGCGCTGCACTGTTCTAGCAAACATGCAAGTCAGAGACCTCAAGAAGAGCTGTTGCTGCATTGGAGGAGAGAGTACAACAGGTGACTGGAGCTGGGAGAAGCTGCAGAGATATCAGGAAGAAAACCAGCCAAGGAGGACATGGCAAGCAGCAGCTCAAGAGGAGAAGGTATTTTCTCCTCGGGACCTGGCTGAGAGTGTGAGAATAGAAACTGGGCTCAGAACAGTTAAGAGGAAGGAGGGAAGAGGCAGTGAGACCTAAGACAGCCTTGAAAGTACCAGCAGCATGATGGTGGGTGCAAATGAATGGGAGGGGGACTTGCAGCAGGTGAGGAAGTTCTCATTAAGGAGAACTTAATGAGACAATAAAAGCCTCTGTGAAAGCTAGCAGTCTCTGTGCCTTTCCTCTGGTGAAATTTTCCTGGTGAGTACAATTTTTAAGCGTCCCACTCTTGAGCTTGGGGAACGGACTTGTCAGATAAGGTCAGGCAAAAGACAGCACACAGAGGTTTGACAGCAGAGCCTCTTACAGAGCTAGCTGAAATCAGGGAGGAAACAATATCACAAGTTAGAGGACTGGTATTGGTAAAAAGTTTCTCTTTGAAGAGAGGTATTGGTAATAGTGTTAAGTAGCACGGGCCCAGCCTTACCTGGGTCTCCTCAGCTTTTCTTGGTGTAGCAGCTGGGTGGGGGTCCCAGCCAGCACGGGAGTCAATTGCTGATCCAGGGTTGGTCCTGATCAGCACCAAACCGGGAAGGGAAAAGGGTGCTCTTTGCCGGTTGCACTTTGCTCCTTCCCTACACTTCTCCCAGGTTCTGCTTAGCTGTACGGGGCAGGATGGAGAGGAATGGGGTGTTCAACACTAATTGTGTAGCTGTTCAGAATCCCTAAAATGACATGACTTCACTGCCTGGTTCAACTGCTTTTGTCTAAAGGTGAATTGAAGGGCAAACCACATCTGTAAATAGAAGATGATGGATGCTAACTGGATGCTATGCAGACTTTGCAGGACAAAACTGCACACAAACATGGTAAAGCAAGGAGAAGCTGCAAACAAAGCAAAAAGCGCTGCTGCTGGTTCTTGTTTCAGGGCAGTGTTTGTTCAAACCCTTGCCTGCTCATCCAGCTTGAGACGTTTGTCTGTGCAGTGACCTGTTAAACACCAGATATTCCAACAAGCCTCTTGTCTTTTTGTTTGAAGGCTCGTTGGAGATAACCCTATGCCTATGCTGAAGCTGATGTGGCAGATCTGTTAGTCACCGCAGACTGACCTGGAACACAGAGCACAGTTAGAAACAGGAAAACAAACTGAACTCAGGGAGTCTTTCAGTCAAAGCCTCATGACTCAGGAGGAACAGGACTGCAACAAAATGCGTTGATTCCTGTTTCCTGCAGATGGCCAAGCCATGGCCAGGCAGCAATATTTGATAAAACATCTATCTATAAAACAGTGCTATCTGCTTACGTAGCCCTTCACATAGATAAAATGTGTTCTCTGCTCTGGGGCCTTTTTTAAGGCACTTTGGTTCCCAGATGTGGGTAATGCTATTGTCCAGATCACTCCCAAGAAATTATAAAATTACTCCTCCTTCCCTGATTCAGAAATGCATTTATAGCCATTTTGAGTTCTGCCTCTCTATCTGGGTAATATCTAAGCCAGCATCTTTTGGAAATTAGACACAGTTGTTCCCAAAGCAGGAAAGCTGAAGGCAGGGGAGGGAGGTGGTGGCCTTGGGGCTGTGCTCAGTGTGAAGGTGCCTGTGTGCTGCAGAACCTCCCAGCGGGCTCAAAGGGGCTGTGGAGGGTAGAGGATGACTTCGGGATGCCTCATGGGGCCAGCTGTTGAGAGAGACCAAACCTATTCACAGGGCTCTGTTAGTATCAAATCAAAAGGCTTCTTTGCTGTACCATGTCTGATAATTCTCACTGTCAGGTGGTTTGGTAGGTGAGTTTTAACATCCACCTCTTAAAAAAAAAAATAATAAGCCAACATGGCTGAGCAGTGATGGATGGAGCTCAGGAGATTGGATGACAGTAGCATTTGTCTTCTCCCAGGTGATGGATGCAGGCTGTCGTCTAGACAAGCAGTGCCCTTCACCTTGGCTGGGCTAGGTGTGGGGTTTTTTTTGCACATCTCTGCTTGCCAGGGTTGCATCTGGATTAAGAACAACAAATCTCTGTGAGCCAGAATATTCACACCCAGCAGTTTTTCAGAATTCTGTAGATGATTGCTAATTGAATCATTGCAAATTAAATAAAGTCTGGGTGCTCATTTTGGAGCAACTATTTGTTAAACTCTCAGCATTTGGCTAGCATATTGTAAAATTAAGAAATCCCCCTCCCTTGGGAGCTGAGATTTAAATTTACATTCCTTCGACCAGCAAAAGAGAGGGGGAAAAGAAACCGATTTTTCTTCAAGTAAACAAAGGCAGTAGCCTTATAAAAGGACCAGAAGAGAGAATCTTTTAGTTCCTGGTCCTGTGGTTTGCTTAAGCAATCTCAGGCATTTGGGGCAACACAAATCAAATAGTCAGCAAATTCTGAGTGCCCTAGAGTATTGAAAAATGCTTCTGGGGAAGGTGGCTAATTGCTTGATGGGTCAGTGCTTCACCATGTGTTGTTTCTAGCTGTTCTGCCTTAAACTGCTCTGCCACACCAACCTGTAGTGAAATCCTACGATGAACACTAAGAGAAATCTCTGCTGCTCTGCAAAGAGGCTGACAAAAAGCTCAAACCCCCCTTCCTCTTTGTCCTAAAAGCCCAGAAACAAAACAAAAAAAGAACCTACTAGGGTCAATGACCCTGAATCAACTAAGGAAGCACCAGCCTGTAAGCAGAAAAATACAGACTGAGAACAGTGGGGGTGGTGAGGTGCTAGCAGAGGTCTGTTATCTCATGCTTCAGTATAATTTGGAAGAGACTGCAGGAAAGGCAGAGGATCACTGCTGCATCTCTGTGAAGGTACAAACAGGCTTATGGCCTCTCTGCTCACATATTTCAAACAGATGTCTTTGCTTTGTCTGAGTGCTACAAGTGGAGTGCTCTACATCTGGCAGCTGCTCCGCAGCTCCAGGTTAAATTGCTCTCCTTCCCCAGCTCCAAGTCTGTCGAAAAGAAGAGGGTAAAAAAAAAAAGAGACAATTGATGAAGTGTTGGAATGCAAGAAGCAATAAGCAAATGTTGTGAAATATGGGGAAACACTGGCCTGTGAATATTTAAAATGGAAAATGCAGCTCATAATGGCAGAAACAGCAGTTTCAAAATATGAATGTTGTTCATTTGCAGGCGTGCTTGGTGAGCAGTCCTGGCAGCTCTGGCTTTTCTTCCTCTTTCATGGTAAGGCCAGCACAGACAGAAATATCTGCTGGGGTGCTCCAAGCCTCGCACCAATGCACCCTGCAGCCCAGGAATAATTAAGTTTAATGGCTTTTTGTGAGATAAGCTGCAGCAGAAAGTACCTGCTTTGTACCTTGATGCTAAATGTTAAAATTCTGATCCATAACATGCTCTTGATGTTGAGCACACTGAAAAGTGTAATTTTAAACAGCTTCTAGCTACCCAGTCAGTGGGAAAACATGGTGCTTGTTTATTTATGGGGGTGCTGGGGCTGGCAAGAGCTTTACCCTCCTGAATCTGTGTAGTAAACTGATTTTGTCAAACCAGTAAAAGGTTTCTGTCGTGGGTGCTGCCCTGTGATAAAGTTGGGCTTTTAAACAGGGTGACTAAAATCAGGATCTTGCTGCAGATGTCAGATGCATCTTCATCCAGTTTGACTTGTGTATGTTGCAGTGAGGGCCCTGATAGGGAATGCTGGTCAAATCAGGCATGCTCTGGGCTGTATAATGGAACTGGTCGAACATTGATCATTTCTTTATTTCCAGAAAAGCTTCGTTCTCCACAAACACTGCTGGATCCAATGACCAAGTACCCTGGTGCCTGCCAGGGACGGCGAGGATGCACCGAGGTGGTGGCGGTGCCCAGAGCAGCACGGTGGCCGTCAGTCCGTCCCTCTGACAGGGATGCAGGTGCGGAAGCTCCGAAACCCATCTCCTTGCGGACATCTGCTGGTTTATGCCATACAGATTTTGCACCAGGGCTCTCCCAACTCTCGTGGGAGCCGTTACCCACCCATCGCTCTCTGTCTTATTTGGGGAGAAAGCTAAAAGGCAGCGTTGGCACCGGCGTCCCCACGCTGTTCTCCCCCATCACCATCGCGTGGGCGAGGGGCCAAGATGGCGCCGGCAGCGGCTCCCCTCAGCCGCGCCGCGAGGCAGTGGCGGGAAAGGCGGGGCGCGAGGGGGGAGAGGGCGTTGCCTGGCCCCCGCCCCTCGCGCGTCCTCCCCTCCCTCCCTCCCTCGCGCGGCGCCGCCATCTTGCCAGCGGACAACCGGAGGGGCTGAGCTCCGCCGCTGCCTCTGCCTCTCCCCTTCCCCTCCGGCCGGGCTGCCTTCTCCCGGGGCCGGAGGGCCGGAGCCGGCAGGTAAGGCCTTCAGAAAGGGGCACGCTCGCCCTGCTCAGCCCACTTCAGCCGGCTGTGTGAGGGCAGGACATCCCCCTTCCCCAGCGCTCTCTCCCCTTCCCCACACAGGGTTCCGCCGCCTGAGGAAGGGGCTTGGTCGCCCTCCTCTCAGAGACCCTGTGGGAGGGGTCCCCTCTCCTGGCCGCACCTCACCTCTGCGGCCGGGCGCTCCTTGCCGTCCCCCCGGCAGGTGAAGGGGGCAGTGTCCTGGCTGCCATGCCGGGGGCTACGGCGTGGCCAGGCCTCTTCCCTGGCAGAGGGGAAGGATCCTCAGGTACCGTGCGGTGCCTGGGCGGGCCTCCCCTCGCAGGGCCTGTGTGACCCACCTGGAGCAGCTGAAGGACTTGGAGGGGGGTGTGGGGTGGAAGGGTGGACCTTCTGCCGATTAGCCCGGGGGACAGGTTAGTGTAGAGGGCTCCTCTGGGGTCGGGGAGATACCCCCACACACACCGTGGGGAGGTGGGTGAGAGGGTTCAGTCTCCCTGTAGCCCGTGGGGATCAGTTCTTCAGGACCATGGTTATCCTATGCAGTTATTGCTGCCTCTTGCTTTCTGTGTGGACATGCTCAATTCGTGGTGTAAAGCCGGTGGGAGGAGGGCCTCGTGTACTCAGTCCAGGAATTGTGTTCACCCTGATGTGTCAGTGTAATTGTGTGCAGCCCAAAAGAAAGGGTAGAAGTCTGTGGGCTGCAGTCTCCTCTGTGGTTTGTATGTTCTCCCAAATCTGTTGCAGGCTTGGAAGATTAGTCCACCTCAAGCCAGAGGGTTATGGTCCCACATGTCCTTGTGGAGTTATGTCTTTGCACATCTAATAAAGTTTTGGAGCTTGCTGTCATCCCAACACCTGTTTCATGGTTGATACGTCAATATTACTCTAGAAATCAGCTTCCCCACACACACACTGTAGCACACTTGTTGCTGAAGTACATCCACGAGAAAATTCACATAATGCCTGTGGTTACCTGGAAAGCTGTGTTCCTTGTGAATATGTCAGTATCTTATTGTGGTGTAAAATGCACCCTGAACAATAATCGGGAACCAACAACTCTTACCTTTCAGCACACCTCTTAACTCTCATTTCCCTAATCCGTAGAGCAAAGAAGGTAATGCAAGTGGAAAAAAAATCTCTATGTCTTCAAAACACCTTGTGAATGCTTTTAGTAACACTGAAAGTTGTCTCTACATTGTTCCTATTTAATCACACAAGCAGAGTACTTTCAAGTATTGTTCTGCGACATAGAGGCATTTCTAGTACATTTGCTTTGTTGGATTTAAAATTTATCTTTTACACCATTGTGAATATTTGATGGATGATGGCTGTTAGGTAATGGCTGGGAGTTACAGAGAGTAAATGCAGCAGAACAAAGGAAGAAACACTAGCTGAGAAACAGGTTTTTAATTATTTTTAAATTGTTGGGTGCTTAGTTTGGGAGGGATACAGAGATGTAGTTGAGCTTTAGACTGGATGTCTGTAATCATGATGCCTTCTAGCATCTGAAAGTAAAGGCTGAAAAGAGTGGGGTCTTGCTTTGGTGACATAGGGAGGCACACCAGGTTCTAGTAGAGTTGGGACATGCAGGCATTCAAATTCGGTTGCTGAGGTTGTTGTGCTCTTTCTTCCCGTTTTGACAGACAGGATTTCATTCACAGCAACTGAGCATAGCACAACCTCTTTATGAAGAGATTTGTTGTTGGGAAGTTCCTGACTTCACTTTGGCTCTTAATTGGGAATGAATCAGGTACAGTTTCTGTGATGAGGTCAAACTGAGAAAGAGTATGTCTAGTGGCAAAGGTGGGCTGAATGAGGTTTTTTTTTTTTTTATAGAGTTAGCCAGCTGTTCCTGTAAATATGAAAACATGTTTTTCTTTTAGATGTTGTTTTGGAGTACTTAATGGTTGATACACCATCAGTTTTTTGGGAACAGATTGCATGTGACTCTTAGATAATTAAGTTTCTCAGCAGGGAGATGTTTGCTGGAAAAGAAGTTATTGATTTATCCTAACTTCTATTTACTTTTTAAAAATTATGCCCCTTGCATTTGATATTTTCAGTGCCCTACATAATGCTAAAATGAATGATGAAAGGTTGGACTGTTTATACAGCAGAAGTGCTGGAGCCTAGGACTCTTGAGTTATATGCTACTTTGGTTTGCCAGTGGCTTTTTTTTGTGATTTTTTTTTTCTTTTATCTGAACAAAATGGTACAATAGAAGAAGTCATGAAAATGCTACACAGAAGAAAAATAATGTTGTGATGGAATCCCATAAAATCCTTGGTGTGGGATTAGTGGTTTGTGCCTTTATTTGGAAAAAAAAAAAGTTGTATAGGTTTCCTCTTGATATTTTTCTCCTGTTTTCACAGGAGAAATATTAGTATCAAAGAATGACAGCAACTGCTTCATCAAGTGGATGCATTGTGCAAGAGGTCATTATTTACAGCTGCCAGCTTTATTGAACACTTCCTTACATTTCATCCTTATTTGTAAGTTTCTGATTTATTGCAAAGTGATGAAAAGATACCAGCTATGGAAATAGATTCCTCCAGGCAGTTTAGCAGGGCCCTGACCCAGGAACTCTGTTAAGCTCAACTCTACCTCTGCCTGGCTTTGTGATCTTGAAAAAGTCAATACATGTTGCTCAGTTCTGGAAAATGAACTGGACAAGCTGATGGAAAAGAGAATCTGTGTTAGTAGATGATAGCCTGAGGAAAACATTTTTAAAAAGAAAAAAACCCAAGGAAAAAACCTTTTGAAGTCAGGAGGTTGTGTAGGGGGATCTTTGTAGGCTTCCAGGAAAGCATTCTGCTAGAGGGTGTGTAAATCTTGGGGGCAGGAGAAGGAAGGCAAGGCAGGCTGAAGCCCCGTTCTTTGTGCCATCTCGTTAGGTGTGCTGAGCTGTGTCGGTTAACGGTGTGGCTTGTGGGTCACAACCTACTCTAAGGATATATTCTTGGTAATGTTAAAGTGGTGATAACAAATATTAGGGATGCTGAAAAATACAGGCTTATGGGAAACTCTTTGCTTTCTAAACAGAAAATTTGTTTCTTTTTTGTTTTTAATGTTGTGGCTTTAACAGACCTTTCATCTCTTGCAGTCTTTGAGAAGTTGAAAAAACAACTTAGGTTTGATGTTTTGTGTGCCATCAACTGAAATTGGGGCCATCATGAATATAACCAAGGGTGGACTGGTGCTGTTTTCAGCTAATTCCAATTCATCATGCATGGAACTATCAAAGAGAATTGCTGAGTAAGTAAAATCTTGTGTGAGAGCTGAGGATCTTGGTGTTATTATGATGGGACTTGCTCTTCTAAAGACTGATTTCTCTACTTCAGGAAAGTTGGGTAGGAGAACTGCCGTGGTTTATAAGAATATCTAGTGTACTGTATTGCACAGTATGTTTCAGCAGATCAATAACAAAGAAAATAACTTGTGTTTAAATTGTTTGGTGGCATGTTGTGCTTGGCTGCAGTTCACTGTAGAGAACGTGTGGGAAAAGTAATGTTTGGATAGTGTTAAATAATCATGGCAGATGTTTTCATCATTTTCTCATTCTCCTTGTGGCAGAGTTTTCTTAGAAGGCAAAGCTGCTGTTCACTGTGTGTTTTAAATGGGGGTATTTGTTTAGCTTTAAATGCATGAATAGCTTCAGCAGAGCTTTTCTGACTGAAGTAAATTTAGACCATGCTACTGGAGCAGTATTAGGATCCATAACATTATCAGGAGTATTGCGCGTGATGGGTTCCTTCCTGAGGTTTGTGTACTCAAAGTTACTTACAGATAGGAGGAGAAAAGGGGGTGCAAAGGAGCATTGTAAGGACTTGGGTGTAAGTGCAGAGCACACTCGACTGTCTCCTTTTTTTTAGTGGTGGGGGTCTGTGCAAATACTGAAGTGGAACAGACGTAGCAGGCATTAGTCTTGCATTATTCATCAAACAGAACTCGCTGGTATTCCCTATTTGCTCTACGTTGACATTTTTTCTGTAGGGAAGAATGATTTAAAAGTGGTCTTTTGAATGTTGTGCATGTTTATGCTGCCATGTATATACATTTATATGGCAACATATATATAATGTATATATAAATATATATATTAGATTATAAATTGCTACGTAATTTAGTAATCAAGCATTGTTTTTTTCTGCTGCTTGTTCTTCTGAGCTTGACTTGAAAATGAGTTCAGATCAGCCTGCAGTGCAGCTTCTGGAAATTGTAGATGCTTTATTAAGAGGTTTCCACTTCAGTTACTGGTTTTATAGTTGTGAGGTTTTCTTCAGTGAAATGTAGCCTTTTCAGTAGCTATTGCGTTGTATGGGCTTTGCATTTGTTTTGCCCTTCATTTTCCTGTACTGACTCCTGGTTTTCTTTTTTCTGTTCCTGCAGGCGCTTAGGAGTTGAGATGGGGAAGGTTCAGGTTTATCAAGAGCCAAACAGAGGTGAGCATTTAATTGGCAAAACTGGAAACTTACCTACGGTGTGCGGGTATTGGCTACCCTTTTGTTAGACTCTATTGAGTTCCGCTATTGCAAATACTACATATTTCTCTTCTTGGCAGAAACAAGAGTGCAGATTCAGGAGTCTGTGAGAGGAAAGGATGTATTTATCATCCAAACGGTTTCCAAGTGAGTAACTGTTTAAAGACACTGTGCTAGCATTTTGACATGGACTGTCCATAGGAATGCTTCTGTTAATTTTTCTTCATACTTTGTGTGTATGACACCATATAATAAGCTTAGATTAACTAGATAGAGGCTTCTCTTTGTGGGTTTTTTTTTGTTGTTTTTGTTGGGCTTTTTTAATTAAAAAAAATATTACTTCAGT
>VZTO01019863.1:13581-48171 GCA_013400615.1 Syrrhaptes paradoxus | reverse complement strand
AGTGTAGGAGAGGATCCCAGAGCTGTATTGTTTAGCCTCTTCATGTGCACATGTGAGCATTTAGGAGCAGTATTTGAGGAGGTACCTTGTATTTGGAAAAGGGTGTTTGAATGTAGCAGCCTAAGCAAGGAAAGCACTGTTCAGAGGAAAGCCTACTGGTGAAAGAGAGCCTTTGCTTGATGAAGTTCAGAATGTTTCTGTGGTTTCTGAGCTCACTGGAAAATGAGTAAATCATTTTACTGTTGCTTTAAACTTTACTCAGTTTAATATTGCATTTTGAAGTAATTATTACTGTTTCGTTGATAGGATTGTGCCTTCTAAGTTTTATCTCTTAAATGTTTGGAATCATAATTTATCTGTAATTAACTACTTGAAAAAATATCCTAACTGTATGATAACCACAGGGCAGAAGATTCTTCATTTTTAATTAACTGAGCATCACGATGGGCAAATTATTCCTGGACTTTGAGTTGTTTGGATAGTGAAACAAGGCTTAAGTGTAAAGGAGGTGATTCAGGCCACAGGTGTTAGATGCTAATGTTAGAACAAAGTGACTCACTCTGGACGTGCCAGGCTCACTTTGACTGGGAGACTAGATGGCTGGCTTAGGCTAGATACTGAACTCTTGGGTGTACAACATAAGGTAGGATGAATCTGCTAATTTTTACTTGCTTCCAGTATCTGGGATACAAGCACTGTCTGTGAAATTCCTGTTTTCCTGACTCTCTGCTTTCCCTGCTCCCCCAGCTAACCTTACACTTTTTTTTTTACATAAATTTCTCATTTTAGTCGAAGAAATTGTGCATGGTGAAGGAACTTTTTGTAAGCTTGTAAAAATCCAGGCTGTTTAACTTTGAAGTGTGGTTTGTCAGGGAAGAGGTTCATCTGGATTCTCTTCTCTGTAGGCTGTCTAAGGTTATGTGTCAGAAGGTCAGGGATATTGGCTTTATTTAGTGTGGCTAAAATTAAATAGGTGAACACTTGTTTTCTGTTTAATGTGAATAGATTTTTTCCTATTAAATGTAGACATGTAGACTGGTCTTGGTTACTGTTAGATGAGTCCTGCTAAAGCATGGGATCTGAAGAATGTTGAAGGGTGGGAATTTTTTTTTTTTGACTGTTGGGAAAATCAGAAGGAAGTAATCAGGATTACGTGACTTGCAGGATTTGTCCTGTTGCTTCAAGGCCAGTGTAGATACTTTCAAGGTTATTCTGACTCTCGCAAGCCTGGTGAAAACAAGATACTAAGGGGCAAGCAGTCTTCTGTGTGTTTTCCTAAAATTTTATGATCATTCAATTTTTCCTCTGAAACATCAGAAATAAAATTGAAATAGATTAGGATTGTATGTATGTGAATTATTTTAAATTTAATGTATTTCTTTATATTTTTAACCCTTTCCCTACAGGGCACAGTCATTTGCTGAGCGCTTACGGTTGGGAATTGCTGTGATTCATGGGGAAGCTCAAGATGCCGAGTCTGACATGGTGGATGGTCGACACTCACCACCTACAGCCAAAAATGTAGCTGCTATTCATCCCAGTTTGGAGATACCCAGTAAGTAAGTTTGTATGTGAAAGTGTTCACCTATCAATTTTTGTGGGCTTGGGGAATGAGGCTGGCAGTGAGAGGGACCATCAAAAAGGAGTGGTTCTTTACTTCTCTCTGAACTAAAATTACGAATCAATTGAATTCGTTAAGAATTTGAGTCTAAATGAATGTCGTTAATTCTTTGGCTAAACTTAAAAAAATCATTAATGTATTAAAATCCTGCTAGTTTTCCCCAGTAGTGCTGTAATGGTTGAAATAGTTGTTGCTTCATTTCTCTCTGTAGCAGTGGTGACCCATGCAAAGCAGACATTTCCACGCTTCAAGTAAATTGTATAATCTTTCTCTTTCTTTCTCCTTTCTATCCCTCTAAAAAAATTGCCATTAATCAGTGCTGATTCCCAAGGAAAAACCACCCATCACAGTTGTTGGAGATGTAGGAGGAAGAATAGCTATCATCGTGGTAAGTTAGATGCCATTGCTTCTGATAGATTACATTAAACATGTTAAGGTTGCAGAAATCACATTGATTTTCTGCTGTGTCAGCAACTAAACTTTGGTTGATGGTGGACTTTTGATACTGCACTTCTTATCCTGTGAGGCAGTATTCTGAACACTTAGTGAAGCTGAGTGTGTGAAGTATGAAGTGATCTGTGCTGAAAAGCAGCATTTGGACCTTGTTTCTATGAATAGGCCAGATGAAATTCTGCTCAGGTGCTTGCCTGAAGGTGAGGAGTTTCAGGTGGTGCTCGCACATCAGATAGCGGAAGGTCACCATGTTCGTGTTCTGTGAGCTTAGAAATGCCAGTGAAGTAGAGATGATGCCAGTCTCATGGTTTCTCTAAAGCAGAGTGTAATCTCTGGGCTTGTTATGGAAAAGAACAATTTTCTGTTAATTTGGTTTTCGAATGAATGTCAGTTGTCTTGGCTGTTCCCTCTTGCCCTCATGGAGCAGTCCCTCTGCCCCTTGATGTTCAGTAGTTTTGGGCACTCTGCTTCACCGCTCTTTCACACTCACCATCTAACTCAGAAGTCTGAAGAACAGCATCAGTAAAAACGTCCATTTTTGCGGTGGCTGTGAACTGTTATACTTGAAAAATATGTGACATCAATGTGGGTGTGCTCTGTTCATCTCGCTGAGGACGTGGTGGATCTCCACTGACGCGATTTTATTTTGACAGGATGACATTATAGACGACGTTGACAGCTTTCTGGCTGCAGCCGAGACCCTCAAGGAAAGAGGGGCTTACAAGATCTTTGTAATGGCCACACATGGCCTACTGTCTTCAGATGCTCCCAGGCTGATAGAGGAATCTGCCATCGATGAAGTAAGCGTGGATTCTGAATTTCTGATCAAATGATTTTGGTTTTTTTAAGCAAGCAATTTTCTCCTGACTCGATTCTTAAAATATACGGGCAGTAAGGATTCATCTGGGAGGTTCCTGGGTTCAGGCTTTCTTACTGTGGCATTTTATGTTAGAATATGAACATCTACATGTCCTTGCACTATAGCAGGGGGAAACCAGGAAAGTGGTGAGATGACAGACTGCCAGTATCAGCAGGCTTTTCCCTTCAGTGGGGGGGGATATTTTAGTAGCTTCCCTTGGACCTGCATGGCAGAGTGAAAGGAAGGAGGGACAGTGCCATTAGTATCCATGGATACGTGCAGTTCTATAGCAATGAGTGGCTCTTCCCGAGACTGTGACCCTGCCATTAATGTGAAATCTCGTTCTTTTGTCAGCAACGGTGGCTTCACAGGATCTGGTGGGTGGACATTCACTTTTGCAGTTCTCGAAAAGTGGGAAAAGATGAGAGCTTACGTCTTTTTGATATTTTTTTCTTTCTGTAGGTGGTTGTTACAAACACAATTCCACATGAAATACAGAAACTCCAGTGCCCCAAGATCAAGACTGTGGATATCAGCATGATCCTCTCAGAAGCCATTCGCAGGATCCATAATGGGGAGTCCATGTCGTACCTTTTCAGAAATATAGGACTGGATGATTAGTGCTTTTTATTCTAGAGAAACACCCCGGGCCAAACTGGAAGCGAACAGATAATGAGCTGTGAAGCGTCATGCTTACCTTAATATTTCTATTGAGCCACTTTTTGTTTTCTCTTGGTTTAAGTATCAAGGTAGAACAGTTTTTAAGAGCTGTTTTTTTTTTTTTCTTTGCAGGGTTTTTTTTTTGGGGGGGGGGGAATGGGTGGGGAACAAACATTTTACAAAAAACTGTTCTAGTTGCTTTTAGGTTAGTTGCACTATATACAGGATGGAAAAAACCCACAAAACACTTGAGGCAAGAATTTGGCTTCTAAATTAAGCATTCCTTTTCCAAAGCTGCTTGCTACAAGTGCTTTAAAAGATAATAAAATGAAGTGACTGTATAATATTTGCATTTTAAAAGCCAAAAAGGTTGTACTGTTGTATGCAGTTAAGTGATTTTGTAGGAGTGCTTTTATAGAAAAGCATATGAAATATGCACCTGTATTTATTTTCTGCAACAAAGAATAAAGATTTGTTTTGTGTGAGCTTTCTAAAAATGTTTGTGTACTAGTCACTTGTCTTCTGAAGTGTGTCCCGTTTAGAGTGATCTGCAGGAATTAGTTAATGAAATCAAGAGGTGAGTTGATGATTTTATGCTAAAGTGTTACTTTGGAATATGAAGAGGATCAGGCTTCTTGGCAGGAGGGAGAATAATGTGCATTTTGCTTGTTACAGTGAAACACCTGCAAATGAGGAGAGGCTGCTTTTGCCTAATGTGGGTCCTCTGCCATTTTTCAAGCTGTTGCTGCTGAGCAGTTTTGTAAAAAACAAAATACAACCTGTCACCAGCCAGTTGCAGGTGCTATCGCAGCTGTTTGTAGATCAGTTGTAATTTGGCAGTGATGGTAGGGTTCCAGCGTGCTGCTTTGCTTCAGGGAAGGTGGGAGGGAGCTAATGTCTGTGGCTGGATGTCATGGAACAACAGGGGCTTGGGAATATTGCAGGAGGCAGAGGTTCCAGCGGGTAAAATCCGAATTGGCTCGTCACAGGTAAGCTGTTCTTTCAGAGGTTTGTACCCTGACCTGAATGTATGCATGAGCTGAAAAATATGGCCAAGGTGCAGAGCTTAACTTGTTCAGGTTGGTTGTCCCAACGTGGGTGGAACGGCCAGCTTGCTGCCACACCGTGAGCTTCCACTCTCGGAGACTTGGAAGGTCCTGACCCGTCCATTGCAGAGAAAACGATGGTGGAATTAACGAGCATTGAGGGGTTGTGTGGTCTGATCTCTGTCAGGATGTCCTGTAAATGAGTGTAAAACTTGTGAACGCCAGCCACAGTGTTGACACCGTTTCTCTCTGCTTGAGATGAACATTCCAAGGGCTTTGAGAGGTTGAATTTGCTTTTTAAGGATAAAACCTGTTATTTTTTCCTTCCCTTATCTGTCCTGGCACAGCGCTGGGAACGATGGAGGCATGGACTGCGGCTAGAAGACCTCGATACCACTAGAAGATCTGCAGTGCTGGGTGTTGGTGTGTTCAGCAATCGGATGGTGATTTGATCGAAGCAACTGCCCATTTCTGTTCCGATAATGCTGTTCTTCATCCTGGGAACTTAATTTCTGTGTGATGATCCAGTTTGATTTCTGCAGCCCTGTCCAGAGAGGTACACTCTGTCTGTCTGAAACGACAAAACACCAGGCTGTGCCTGGTTGTACGTTAATGACAGGAGGTTATTAAACAGTTCAGCGATGTTAATAGATACACCGAGCTGACGTATTAACACTTCTGTGTGCTTTTGGTGTGTTAATGCAGGTTAAATTCCGGTGCAGCTTGGGTGCATCCGTGGCTGTTTGAAAGAGAGGAGAAATGCGCTGAGCTGCCTCCACGATGCACATACTCGTTGCAGTGTATTTATTTTATTAGTGCTGCCACTTGAAAACGAGCCAGCCAGGCATCCAGTGCAGCAAACACTGATTAGTAAATACCCAAAAAATATTTGATTTGAAGGTTGTTTCCTCCTTGTTTCGTGTTGGCCTTTGGGGGAATAGCTTCAGCTCTCCTGTGAGCGTTGCTGCTGGCTGGTGTGCTGAGGATCCCCCTCAGGCGTTCGTGTAGCTCCTGCGTTGGATCATCGCTTTAGCAGGTGGAAACCCACAACTTTCCCTCGTTCCGGGCAGTGCAATTATGGTATTGATTAGGAGTGAAAAATGAGGGAAGGGTTGCAGTGGTACGACTGGATTGCTGGTCCTTTGGCTGTTCGTAGCACTGGAGTGGTTGGAAGGGGACGAAGCACGTACGACTTTGCTTGGGTGGTTTTCATACCGCTTGCATTGTGTTGTGTAACTTCAGAGCTCCCTGAAAACCCTGTGCTTTTCCCAGAGCAAAAATATCACCAGAAATGAGTTCTCTGGAGTCCTTCAAAGGTAAAGAACACTTTAAACCCCTGCTTTATCCAGCAGTTGCTACAGTAATTAACTTCTCAGAAGATCATGCAAATTCTTCCCAGACTCTTGGTATCTGCAAGAAAAATATTGAAGTTTGGTTTAGAGCTTATAGAAGACAAAAGCCATGGTAGTGTCTCGTCCGGCAGTATCTGGGTTTGAGGCACCTCTGTGAGCAGGCTGCTGGGATCCTGTGCCTGAGAGAAATGCAGAAATGGTTAATTGCAGGAGCAGCTTGGACCTGAGCCTGCTGCTTTTGCAAGATGAATGTAGAAGAAGCAGAAAACCCCAAGGAAATGGGGAGGAAGCAGCTGCTTGTTTGTGAGACAGTGCAATCAGGTGTTCTCTGGAACCAGGGTGGTGGGGAAACAGAAAGGGGAGGGAGCCAGCAGGCAGCCCGGCTGCCCACCCAAAAGCCTTCAGGGGCGAAGCTCCTGCTGCCTGTTTAATGATAAATGCCCCCAAGCCGCTAACGAGTTACTGATTCAGTGAGTGTCTGCGTGAGGCTTTTGCCGAGGATGAGGAAGGAGGCAGAGGAACGATGGAGGGCAATTCCACCACGGGACACTTCACCCTGTCGCAGCAGTTCAGCGTTGCTGATCTTGTTGTCGTAGTGGTTTATTTTTCCTTAAACGTTGCAGTGGGAATATGGGTAAGAGTGTTTTCTCTTTTTCCTTTTTTGAAGTATTTCTTTTTTTTTCAGGGCAGGCTTTTCTGCATAGAATACTTCGAAAGCCTCTATTATTTTCCTGTTGTAGTTTGCACTTGTGTATTTTGTGTGTCGTGCTGCATTTGCTCTGTTCTGTTGTACAAACCCCCTCCATCCCTTCCACCCCCTATGGAAAGACTCCGACAGCCTGAGAACGAGGTGGAATAAACGAGGTGGAATTAACCACAGCACAAACCTCTGTCCCGGCGTCCGCTCTGCTGGGAGCGAGCACACCTCCTGCCTGTCTATTAAAGGGTGTTGAGACCAGTGCCCTGCTTCCCAGAACTCACTACCCGCAGTTTCAGACAAAGGCTCTCCAAAGCCATTTATTCTGCCTTGCAGAAAAATCAGAGCCAAAGCTGGGCCCTATTAGCCAACCTGTCTGCTGGGGATGGCGGTAGGATGGGCGCATCCTCCATCCTTCCCCGGCTTGGGGTGTCTCCTTTGCTATTCATGGCTCCAGGTACTCGGGGTGCTGCTGCTGTTCTGTGTAATTAAGTTCTGAGTTGCAGAGCTCCCATTAATTATCCAGAGTCTCCTGTCTCTTGGCTTCTCGTCTGGCAGACTCGGTTCTCGGTGTTTTGTCTGACTTTGGAGGGGAGGGTTGCTCCGTGCTGACCTTTTCCCCTCCCAGTCTTCGTGCAGGGTGAACAGGAACACCGTCAGTGGCTATTTCCTTGCTGGCAGAGACATGGCGTGGTGGCCAGTAAGTAGAGACCTCTGTCCCTCCTGTGACACCCTGGGCAGCAGGGACATCCAGCACCACTCTCCCTCCCACTGAATTCCCTCTTCTGCCCCCCTGCTTTCTCCACGACCTGCCTGCATGTCCCTGTACCCCTCCTCCTGCCGGGACTCGTGTCCTCTGAGCTGCCTTTCCCTTCTCACTGCACGAAGGTGCTGGAGCCCACCCGGCTTGTCGGGTCTCCTTGTAGGCTGCTCTGAACTTGGGGAGGAGTCGTTGGAGTCAAACATAGGGAAGGTGTCCCTGCCCATGGCAGGGGGTGGGACTGGATGGCCTTTAAGGTCCTTTCCAACCCATGATTCTGTGATTCCTCATCCTCCTGAAGACAAGCAAATCCATCCCAAACCCACTGGGGTTGCCCCGATGAGCTGAATTCCCAGGACTGCTGGTGGCTGAGGCTCACATCTACCCCAACTGGAGTCTGTTGGGGGTTTTTCTTGGAAAATACGTACGCGTCCCTCATCGCACGCGGTGTATCTTTGGCCACGCTTGGCTTTTAGAAGTGGCAGGGAGTTCTGCGCTGTTCTGCTTGTCTTATTTTTGCCTCCTCCCCTTACGGAGTTATCCCCTTGGGGCTGCGCTGCTGGGGAAGCACCAGAGCTGGTCCAGCCGTGGGGAACCAGCGGCCGGTCACCCCCCTGCCAGCACCCGCAGCACCTCCTCTGCTCCTCCCGCAGATCGGTGCCTCTCTCTTCGCCAGCAGCGAAGGCTCGGGGCTCTTCATCGGGCTGGCCGGGACTGGCGCTGCCGGGGGAATCGCTGTCACCGGCTTCGAGTGGAACGTAAGGAACGTGTCGTGTTAAGAAAATGAGTTGCTGGAGCTGTGTCGCAGCAGATGGCCCATTTCACAGGAGTCGTGCAGGGGGTAATTAACGCAACCCTGCTAACTCAGCTTCTCCGGCTCCCGTCTAGCGCACGTACAGCGAGTTTGGAGTCAACTCAGGTCCACGTGCTTGGGGAAAAGGACATTTCAGAGCAGAGCTTCCCCGTCCAGTCCCTGCGTGGCCCTGAGCAGGCTGATCAGCTCACCTGTTCCCTGCGTCCCTGCACGTTGTAGCCAAAGTCTTTGGGTTCTGCAGGAAAAATAAGCATTGGACTTGCTTGGTGCTCCAGGAGTTTGTAGGAAATGTCTGGTCAGGAGCTGAAGGGCTGAGGGGAGCAGGCTCCTGCTGGCAGGGGTGCTGGGGGGCTTCCACCATGACCCCACGCACCCACGTTGGCCATCTGAAGCCATTTGGGGAGGTAAATGTGTCCCTGAGGGTGAGCCGTGGCCAGGGCAGGAGTCATGAGCAGGGTCCAGCACTGCTGTCAGGGTCGAGCTGCAGCAGGATCCGTGTTTTTTCCGGCTGTGCCGTGTTCCTCCTTCCCAACAGGCGACTTACGCTCTCCTGGCGCTGGCCTGGGTGTTCGTGCCGGTCTACATCTCATCGGGGGTACGTACGGCTGCCCGGAGCCCAGCCAGGTCCCCTGCTCCCCCAAGGGCTGTCACCACTGGCCCCTGAGACCCCTAAACCCTGCTCTGGGAGTGCAGCTGTCCCCTTGCTGCCCCTGGGACCATCCCTGGAGGAGGGGGTCTGGACAGGGCAGTGATCACTCTCTGTCCCCCTGGCAGATTGTCACGATGCCCGAATATCTCCAGCGACGGTTTGGAGGGGAGAGGATCCGGATGTACCTCTCCAGCCTGTCGCTCCTGCTCTCCATCTTCACCAAAATCTCGGTGAGTACCTCCCGCTTGACCCTGTGACAAACCCACAACAGATTTCCAGCGAGGGAAAGGGTATTTTGAGTCTCAAACCTCATGTTGGGGGACAGCGGCTGCTGCAGGATGCTCTGGGAGGGAGCAGGACGAGGTGGGAATTTGGGGGCAGATGCTGCCTGTGGCACCGCAGGTGTTTGTAGGTAGATCAGCAGTGATGCTCGTGTCCGGGTGGCCCCGATGGATGCATGTGTCAGGATTCTGAAACTTGCAGTGCACTCGCCTTGTAGCAGAGGTTGGGGATGAAACGTGCTCAGAGGCTGGGTTGCACCGTCTGGGATTTTCTCCGTGCTCTGGCAGCGATGCTTTCCAGCACCCCGAGGGACCCGGCAGAGCTGGGGACTGAATTGGGAATTTATTCCTTGCTTTAGGGCACGTGGGTTTTCTGAGGAAGGCAAGTCTTGCTGCAGCTATAAGATGCCCAAGCCTGTACAGAAAGTCCCTGATTTCCAGGAACTTTGCCCCGGGGATGTTTTCCCCTCGTTTTGGCCTCATTCACGATTCCCTGTGTGCAGCTCCTGCTGCCCGCTTGGTAACCAGGGAAGGGTTTATCCGAGGTAAAACAGCCTCCGAACCTGCGACACCAGACCCAGGGCAAACAGCAGAGAGCCGGGAACAGACAGCCCCGGGGCTGGAGACAGCGAGACAGAGATCAGAGCAAACAGCTCAGGAAAGATCCAGAGGAGAAAACACGGCACAGGGAGCAACCCACCCTGCACCACCGCCTCTGACGGAGCCTGGGCTCTGCTGGGGCTGCTGCATTCCACCGGCTAAAAGAAAAATGCTTTTCATGTGGCTGGCTGCAAGAAATGTGCTCTTGCATGCAGCCAGCTGCAAGAAATATGTTTTTGCATGCGTCTGGCTGCAAGAAGTGGCTGGCTGAGAGCAGGAGGGCTGCTGCCGCAGCGTGGGTCCCCACGGCGAGGCGCTCGGTGCCCGCCTGTCTGCTCACCCGCCCCATCCTTCATGAACACCAGCCTGGGTGGATGCAGCATCGCTCCCTGCGTGGCATTGCTGCCTCCGTCCCGGTGCCTTTGCAGCCCCTGGGCTGGGCTGTGGGGGGTCCTCTGGTCTCCCTCTGAGGGATGCGGAGGATGGAGCAGCCTGGCTGTGCACATCCATCAGGGCTTAATGCAAAGGGAGAGGCTGTGCCCCCCAGGGACAGACCCCTCAGCGCGGTGTGATGTGATTTTCCTGGCTCCAGGAGACTCCCGTCTGCTTCCCGCGAGCTGCTCTTTGACCTCGGCCAGGGCACTGTGCTTTGGGTTTAGAAGGCAGGTTGCAGGGGGGATGGCATCCCTTCCTGTGTTCTGCTGGTGTGGGGCTTTCAGAGTGGCAGGGGTGACACTGGTGACTCCGTTAGTGCAGCTGCCACCTGTATTCCCCCCACAAAACCCCGTCCTGGCGCGCTGGAGGGAATTCTTCCGCCACCTGTATTCCCCCCACAAAACCCCGTCCTGGCCCGCTGGAGGGAATTCTTCCTAGAATCCTGATATTCTTTTTTTATACTCTTATTGAAAATCCTGTGGTTTTTCTCCTGACATCAGCCTGGTGGCTCGTGGAGCTCCAGCTGAATTTGCAAGTTTGGGCAATGACGCTTTGATTGTTCCCCCATCGTCCTAATGTCCAGGAAACGTCACTTGCTCCCCTCCTGTGTGCTGCTCAGGAGACACGTCTCTCCCGGCAAAGACCCAGGAGGAGCTCGAGGGAGATGCTGGAGCATCTGCGCCTGTGGTGTTGGTCCCTGGGATCTGTGTGAATCCCTGCTGGCGCTTAAAAGGAAAGGCTGGAAGCTGGGATAGGATTTCTAGTGGGTTAGTTTGTTCTTTTTCTTTGAAGAAAGAAATTATTGGTAGTTTGAGGGCTGCTTGTCTTTGAGTCTTTTCCCAGACTGTCACAGTTGTCCCCTCTTACAAAGCAGTGCCCTAACGCACCGTGGGGATGTGCTTGGTCCCTTTGGTTTCCCATCTCTCCATGGCTTTGCCCAGAAGGGATGGACATCCTACAGGATCATTTTTAGCCTGGGAGACCGTTGTGGTGTCACCTCTTGCCCAACCTCAGATGAACCCGGAGATGACCTCTGCGTGCCCCGATGGGAACCTCCGCGGTTCTCCTGGCCCTTCGCAGAACCAACCCTGTGTTTGGAGTCTGGTGGACACTCCCAAATGCCTCTTCCTGAGCCTTTCCTCCACCAGCGCTGGAGTTTCTTTGGTCTGTTGAGTTTTCTCTGATCTCTGAGTCATGCAGGACGCAACAGGAGAGGAATCAGCCTAATGAGGGGATTATCTTGGCATCTGGCTCCATTCAGGGTAAATCTCACAGAACAATGGTGGTTTCCAGCAGTGGGTTGGGATGAACGTCTGTGGACAGGTGGGGCGTTGCCGAATGTCCCATCCCTGGTGGTGACCGCAGCGGGGGACTGTGGGAGGAGAGTGAAAGCTTGTCAGCTCTATGGCTTGGTGGGGGTTTCCTTTGGTCCTCGCTGGGGGCTGCCTCAAAGCCCGGGACCAGCTGGGCTCTTCCTGTCCCTCTCCCTGCAGACGTCGTGTTTACGGATGGATCTCTGCTCCACGTTCTCCTGAGCTGAGACACGGCGTCACTGCTGCTCCCGTAGCTCTCCTTTTGGGGCAGGGGGGATAGCAGGCCCTTTGCTCCTGGAATTTACCTTTTGGTGGACCCCAACCTTCCACGTTTCGTGGCAGGGTGCAGCAGGGCAGCCCAAAGAGGTGGTGTCCCCCCTGGCTAGGGACCCCTGAGGAGCAGCACAGGCATCCTAGCCTTGGCGAAGAGCCCCTGGAGACTCTGTATCCTGGGTAGCTTGTTCTACTGGGGCTTTGGCTTCACCCCTTGTCAAATCCAGGCTGTCTCCAAAGCCAGCTTTCGTTGGGAAGGCAATGAGCAGCGTTGGGTAAGAACGAGTTTCCAGGTGAGGTCACCGGTGGAGGCAGGGATCTCGCTGGATTATGAGGCATGACTTCAAAGGCTTCTGCTCTCCTTTTACAGTTGAAAGGGCTTGTTTTATGAATAGGTCATGCCTGGTTTTAATTAGCTTGTTTTTGTATTCGGGATGTCTTATTAAGGATTCAGTCACATGCGCTTTTATTTTTTTCCCACCCTAGCAGAATTACCAGGAAGGGAGGTGGAGATACCTCTGCTTCCTCATAGCAGAGGCTTAGACTCATTTGCAGACGACTGCAAAAATGATTAACTATTGAGAAAGGCAGGAGAAGCGGTTATGAAATATCTTGTCCGGGGCTGAGTCTTTGCAGCTGGGCTGTGGGGAAGGGTGGCTGGAGAAGCAGGCGGTCACGGGGGGCGTGGGGCTTTCTGGCAGGTGCTGAGATGCCAAGTGATGGATCCCTCCAAGGGACACTGGGAGCTCCAGAAGACACCAAGGGTGCTTGGCTGGCACTGTGCTGGGGAGGCTCAAAATATCTTGGGTTCCCAGTTCAGGTTGTGTTGGGAGGAGATGGCTGAGGGCCTTTGGTTGGGGATTTTCTGCCTTGATGTTGAAGCTTGCAGTGCATGAATGGAGTAGTAGCCCCTCTTGCAGGGCTGCTTGGTGGTCTCCAGGGTATTGAACGGTGGCTGGATTGCATTTATGGGGAAGAGGCATCTACTGAAGAGAAACNTGCTTTGGGTTTAGAAGGCAGGTTGCAGGGGGGATGGCATCCCTTCCTGTGTTCTGCTGGTGTGGGGCTTTCAGAGTGGCAGGGGTGACACTGGTGACTCTGTCAATGCAGCTGCCACCTGTATTCCCCCCACAAAACCCCGTCCTGGCGCGCTGGAGGGAATTCTTCCTATAAACCTGATATTTTTTTTTTATACTCTTATTGAAAATCCTGTGGTTTTTCTCCTGACATCAGCCTGGTGGCTCGTGGAGCTCCAGCTGAATTTGCAAGTTTGGGCAATGACGCTTTGATTGTTCCCCCATCGTCCTAATGTCCAGGAAACGTCACTTGCTCCCCTCCTGTGTGCTGCTCAGGAGACACGTCTCTCCCGGCAAAGACCCAGGAGGAGCTCGAGGGAGATGCTGGAGCATCTGCGCCTGTGGTGTTGGTCCCTGGGGTCTGTGTGAATCCCTGCTGGTGCTTAAAAGGAAAGGCTGGAAGCTGGGATAGGATTTCTAGTGGGTTAGTTTGTTCTTTTTCTTTGAAGAAAGAAATTATTGGTAGTTTGAGGGCTGCTTGTCTTTGAGTCTTTTCCCAGACTGTCACAGTTGTCCCCTCTTACAAAGCAGTGCCCTAACGCACCGTGGGGATGTGCTTGGTCCCTTTGGTTTCCCATCTCTCCATGGCTTTGCCCAGAAGGGATGGACATCCTACAGGATCATTTTTAGCCTGGGAGACCGTTGTGGTGTCACCTCTTGCCCAACCTCAGATGAACCCGGAGATGACCTCTGCGTGCCCCGATGGGAACCTCCGCGGTTCTCCTGGCCCTTCGCAGAACCAACCCTGTGTTTGGAGTCTGGTGGACACTCCCAAATGCCTCTTCCTGAGCCTTTCCTCCACCAGCGCTGGAGTTTCTTTGGTCTGTTGAGTTTTCTCTGATCTCTGAGTCATGCAGGACGCAACAGGAGAGGAATCAGCCTAATGAGGGGATTATCTTGGCATCTGGCTCCATTCAGGGTAAATCTCACAGAACAATGGTGGTTTCCAGCAGTGGGTTGGGATGAAGGTCTGTGGACAGGTGGGGCGTTGCCGAATGTCCCATTCCTGGTGGTGACCGCAGCGGGGGACTGTGGGAGGAGAGTGAAAGCTTGTCAGCTCTATGGCTTGGTGGGGGTTTCCTTTGGTCCTCGCTGGGGGCTGCCTCAAAGCTCGGGACCAGCTGGGCTTTTCCTGTCCCTCTCCCTGCAGACGTCGTGTTTACGGATGGATCTCTGCTCCACGTTCTCCTGAGCTGAGACACGGCGTCACTGCTGCTCCCGTAGCTCTCCTTTTGGGGCAGGGGGGATAGCAGGCCCTTTGCTCCTGGAATTTACCTTTTGGTGGACCCCAACCTTCCACGTTTCGTGGAAGGGTGCAGCAGGGCAGCCCAAAGAGGTGGTGTCCCCCCTGGCTAGGGACCCCTGAGGAGCAGCACAGGCATCCTAGCCTTGGCGAAGAGCCCCTGGAGACTCTGTATCCTGGGTAGCTTGTTCTACTGGGGCTTTGGCTTCACCCCTTGTCAAATCCAGGCTGTCTCCAAAGCCAGCTTTCGTTGGGAAGGCAATGAGCAGCGTTGGGTAAGAACGAGTTTCCAGGTGAGGTCACCGGTGGAGGCAGGGATCTCGCTGGATTATGAGGCATGACTTCAAAGGCTTCTGCTCTCCTTTTACAGTTGAAAGGGCTTGTTTTATGAATAGGTCATGCCTGGTTTTAATTAGCTTGTTTTTGTATTCGGGATGTCTTATTAAGGATTCAGTCACATGCGCTTTTATTTTTTTCCCACCCTAGCAGAATTACCAGGAAGGGAGGTGGAGATACCTCTGCTTCCTCATAGCAGAGGCTTAGACTCATTTGCAGACGACTGCAAAAATGATTAACTATTGAGAAAGGCAGGAGAAGCGGTTATGAAATATCTTGTCCGGGGCCGAGTCTTTGCAGCTGGGCTGTGGGGAAGGGTGGCTGGAGAAGCAGGCGGTCACGGGGGGTGTGGGGCTTTCTGGCAGGTGCTGAGATGCCGAGTGATGGATCCCTCCAAGGGACACTGGGAGCTCCAGAAGACACCAAGGGTGCTTGGCTGGCACTGTGCTGGGGAGGCTCAAAATATCTTGGGTTCCCAGTTCAGGTTGTGTTGGGAGGAGATAGCTGAGGGCCTTTGGTTGGGGATTTTCTGCCTTGATGTTGAAGCTTGCAGTGCATGAATGGAGTAGTAGCCCCTCTTGCAGGGCTGCTTGGTGGTCTCTGGGGTATTGAGCCGTGGTTGGGTTGCCTTTATGGGGAAAAGGCATCTACTGAAGAGAAATCACTGGTGGTTCTGGCATCGCTGTCGACAAGTTGGTTCCTCTTTGGCAGGACACTCCAGGGCTGAATTGCCTCTTGGTGATGGGAAGAGCTGTCCCAGAGACGTGGCCAAGCCCAAGAGCAGCTGAGGACAAGTAGTACTTGGGAATGCCAGGCGTGGCTGTGGTGTAAAGGCTGGTCCAGATGTTGTGGGACAGTCCCTGAATTAGGAACCTCTAGATTGTGCTGTAAGTGCTCTTCTGGTTGGTTTGTTTTGGGTTTTAACCAAGATTCTGCCTAACAGTGTGGGTTCAGGAACAGCCTTTCGTGTTATGCTGAAGCTGGACGTGTGCTCGCCTACTGATGGAGCCCTGCTAGGCAGCGTGTGGTTGGTTTTTCCATCGCGTGATCCCGCGTGGTCCGTTCCCATCACGCAATGATGGTCCTCAGCTCCCGCGTGGCGAGCTTGCTGGAGCGGTGCCGGGAGGAGGAAGGGCAGAGCTGGGGGAAGGAGGTGCGACATGGGAAATGACACCGGTCCTCCACGTTACTAATCCCAAGCGACGTCTCCCGCATGACCAGGCAAGACAGCTCTGCTGCTTGGGGGATGGTTTCTGGGAGGCGTGTAAAGAAAGGTGTCAAATCGGAGCTGATGTGTTGGCTGTGGGAAGCCGTCACGGCTCCGGGCGAGGGTGTGGAGTCAGCTTATCTTGCCTCTTCCTGCCCCTTCTGGCCTCCTTTTCTTCTCCAAACAAGGTTTTTGTGAACATACCTCAGCTGAGCACTGGGGATGGCCGGATCTCAGCAGTGGGTGGAGATGCGGCGGTGGCGTGGGCACTGCCTCGTCCTCTCCTCCCACCGCATCCCTGTTTTGCTGGAGGAGGTGACACAGGTCCCTCTGAATCTCTGCTTTGTGTCTCATTTCCACGAGACTGTGACTGGACCTCCCACGGGTGGGAAATGGTGGTCAGGTTTGGGGTGTTAATCATCTCCGGAGATGTTTGGCAGCTCCTCTGGGCAGAGTCATGCTCCTGGTGTCCCTGTGGGATGTGACGTGGGTGCAGGAGGTACTGGGGCTGGTGGAGGCAGCGTGTTAGGTGTGGAGCTGGTCTGTCCTTCCGTGGCCAAGCAGAAACCCCCAGTTCCTTCCAGGGGCTTTGCAGGGGAGCTGCAGAGCTCAGGGGACATGCTGGAGGATGTATTCGTGCTGGGGTGCAGGACCTCTAGGCTGCTGCTTCTCCCTTGGGGCCAAAACCAACTTCTACCCATGCCTGTGCAAAGCCAGGAGGAGATATTTTCCCAGAGATGCTCGGGGGAGAGGTGGCTTGGTGCTGGGGCAAGGCTCAGGACCGGCAGTCCTGGGGTCTTGCGCCCCATCCTGGGGCTGCCTGGGTGTGCTCCTCACCGTGGAGTGGCTGTGGAGGTTGAAGCACCCCAAGGAGCAGGGCAGCACCTCGTCCTGCCCCACCAGCACCCAGCTACTGGGCTGGAGTGACGTGGGGCAGAGCTGCCCCATCCATCCCTAGAGGCACTGCAGGTACCAGCAAGCACCTCGAAAAGTCCCTGCACCAGGGAGGAGATGCCCTCCTGCCCCCAGCAGCATTTTTAGGCTGGTTGCTGCTCTCCTGACCGGTCTGACAGCCCGGACTGTTGGGCTGCAGCTGGGGAGGGGGGAGCTGAGCCTTGGCAGCCTCCTCACCAGCAGCACGGGTGCCAGGAGGGAGAATCCTGCCAAAAGCAGAACGTGAAATACCAGCTACGGCCGCCCCCATGCATCGGCCCCGGGGAAGCTGTTGGGGTGCAGAAGCAGCAGCGGTGTGCTGGGCTGGGGGAGCGGGTTGGGGTGCCTCTGGGAGCACCCCGGGGTGCTGGTGTTCTGGTGGAGCGTGGCCTCTGGGTTGGTACGAGGTGCCCCATCTCCAGGGCTTTGCAGAAAGTGTGGTGAGATGCCACCAGGAGAGCAGGGCACTGCCATTGAGGGAGGGAACGGGAGGTACGCGGGGTGGCAGGGACGTAGCTCAGGACAAGGTCTGATCCTGCAAAGGGCTGAGTATCTCCAGCTCCATGCTGTGCTCTCAGGGCTGCGGCAGCACCGATGCCCCGAGGCATCCCATCGCTGACCCTGACATCCCGCTGTCTGCATCCAACTGGGCCCCGTTACAAAGAAAACCCCCTGCTCTGCTCTTGGGGGGGTGGGGAAGGTGACACCCATCTGTGGTGGTGACATTGCCCCCTGCATGGGACCCTGGGCTCCAGCGCTGGCTTTGGGAGGTGTCCTCCTGGCACACGCTGCGCTATGTCCTCGCTGTCCCCATGGTGTTGGTTGTCCCCCTGCTGTGCTGCTCTTCCAGCAGCTCTTGGGTGCTCTCTAGCCAAGTGGCTGTCACTTGTCCCTTGTGTTTCTCCTCCCACGCACAGACGGACCTGTACTCGGGGGCCCTCTTCGTGCAAGTCTGCCTGGGCTGGGACCTCTACCTCTCCACCGTCCTGATGCTGGTGGTCACGGGGCTCTACACCATCGCGGGTAGGTTGCTCTGGCCTCAATCTCTCTTCTTTGGTTGAACCACACCACTTACACTCCTCCTTTCATCTAATTTTATTTTGCTGCTGGAAGGTCTTTGGGGTTTTATACTAATGGGGTTCACATTCCCTGCCCCATCCAGCCGGTATCTGAGCATCCCTGAGCATCAGCTCCGGCGGTGACTCAACACATGAGCTCTCCTTTGTCATTACAGCTTTTCATTTGTAATTCATTCCTCCTCCAGCATCTAGTTAAAGGCTTTCTTGTGTGTCTACCTATTTGTAACAGCCCTTATCGGGGCTTCTCCTATTACAGGACCATTACTGTGGAACCCACAATCCCAGAGCCCTTTTCCCAGCTCCTTTCCCTCCCGCTTGCCCTGCCTGCGATGCACCTTGCAGCCCTCCCTCTGCAAAGCTTGCACGAGTATTTCTTACCAGTGCCTCCCCGTGCTGGGATTAGCTGTTACTGCGCAGGGTCAATCCATATGGGTCCTTTGTGATTTGGGAACAATGAGGGTTTGAAGCTGGAAATTGTGGGTTCCTGGCTTGCAGTCCCACTCTCGGACGGCAGGACCGCGCATCCCTTTGGTTTAATATTTTGGCTGGGATGTTCCCTGCCCTGGTTGCACCGGTGGAGACACCCGGCAGTAAATTCTCCCTCGCTATCTCATCCCAGCCATCAAAATGGGAAACGGTTTGAGTGCATCCGAAACATGGTGGATTTTGTAAGACTTTGGTTTTAAGCAAATCCCATCTCGGGTTTTTTTTCCCTGCCCACGAGGCTTGTTGTGAAGTAAGGCGCTTCGGCGTGAGCTCAGGCAGAGGATGTGATCACTGCGTCACCCTCGTCCCAAGAACATCAGTGTCCCAGGGGGGTGCAGCCCTGAATTCCTGGGATGTGAGTCGGTGACTGGGGTTGAAACTTGTTCCATTTTGGGCCCATTTTCTCCAGCTCCGCTACTTTTTAATGCTTTTGTTCATTTCCTGAGTAAGTGCTTTCTGGCCAGGGAAGCAGGACCTGGGTTTGCAGCAGGTCCGGAGGGAGAGTTTGGGATGGGAAGGGAGAAACACTGCTGGCGGGGTGGCCAAGGGGACCCTGCTAAGTGTCAGGTGCTGGAAAAATAAAACTGTAGGGTTGGGAGGAGAGCTGAGGGGTGTACGAGGGGGGAGGACTGGTATGGTGTTGGGGAGAGGTGGGATGGATGATGAGATCAGTGTGCTGAAGGTGTCTGCTTGCTGGAGCATCCAAAGAGCCAGGGCTGGGGATCACAGAGTGGTTTGGGTTGGAAGGGACCTTAAAGATCATCTACCTCCAACCCCCCTGCCATGGGCAGGGACCCCTCCCATAGCCCAGAAGGCTGGCATCCTCCCGACGGCATGGGGACATGGGGCTGCATCCCCCCTCCTGCCACCCCTCAGCTCCCTGTTCCTGCCCCGGCTGGGATGCAGCCCCCGTGGCTGTCGGCTGCTCCCCCCACCCCATCTGCAGGGGACCCCCGGAGGAGCTGTTCCCTGCTGCAGCCCCCCATCACCGTGGTGTCAGCAGGACCAGGCTGGTGACAGGCATGTCCCCGCAAGCGCGGGCAGCTTTATTGGGACTTCACGACCGAGCCTGAAGCCGGCGGCACTCCCGACACTGTCCCTTGCTCTCGCGCAGGGGGGCTGGCGGCCGTCATCTACACCGACGCGCTGCAGACGCTCATCATGGTGCTCGGAGCCGTGGTGCTGGCGGTGAAAGGTAAGAGCTGGGACAGCACAGATCCCCCTGCCATGGGGACATTTCCTCCCCACTCAGGCAGTCTTGGAAATAAATAAAAAGACACAGTCTGGTGGCCGAGATGCCCAGCAGGTCCTTGGTCTGTAGCAATCACCTAGAGAGTCTGTGGTCCCCCTTTGTCCCCTTTGTCACTGTGCTTCCTCTGCGTGCCACTCCTCTGGGTGGAGATGCCACAAAGCATCTCCCTGGTCCTCAGCACTGGTGGCCTTCCTGTGGTCACCGCTGCTCCCTGTATTTGCCTCTAGTCCATGTGCTGGGACATACCGATGGAGCATTTGACAGCACAACAGAATTTCCAGGAAAACCTGCAGCAGCATTGGGGTGGGGTCTCCAGCCAGGATCCCACGGTGCAGGGACGTGCGGGGCAGAAGGACGAGATGCTGCTGCAGGGGGGTTGCCCGGGGATGGAGCGAGCGTGGTGCGTCACCAGCCCGGTTTGAGCGCTCGGTGCTGTTGTGTCTCTGTATGTTTAGCTGCGGAGCACCCCTGGGAGGCTGGGAGCTTTCATCACCCTCCTTCTGCCATCGGGGCTCTTGGCCCCGAGGTGGAGGAGGCAAGAAGTCAGGTCCCAGCTTCAAAGGCAGAGGTTTAACTACAGAGGACGATTTCCAGAGGCGCTCCTGTGATGATTTCTAACATCTCCTGGAGAAGTCTGCTCAGGCGGGTGAGGAGGAAAGGCTTTGACCCAGCGCTATGCAGGAGGAGCTCTGCCGTGGAGGTGGGAGCAGCCGTAGACCTGCTCCCCTGTGCAAAAGCAGAGCTTGCTCCTGGGCGAGCCCCGCGCGCAGCAAAGTATATTTACAAAAAAACCAAAACAAAACAAACCAACAAAAAAAACCCAACACAAATGAAAGGACAGATGCTTCCTGGAGAAGCAATAATAATAGCAAATACCCCAGCAGAAGCGAGGAGTGATGCCAGGCAGAGGAGCACGTTGCCTGTCCGAGCAGATCCGAGCGGCAGCCGCAGCCTTGGCGTTGGACGAGGCGTTTGGATGCTGCTGGCGGTTGTCTGAAGCTGCAGGTGCCCATGGGGCTCTCTGAGGCTTGTGTCTGGTGTGAGCTTGGCTGGGTGCAGCTGCACAGAGCTGGAGTAGGAGGCAGGAAGGCACGGTCTGGAAAATCCCCTCTGGTGACTGCAGAGCCTGGCTTTTTTTGGGGTTTTTTTGGCTTTGTCAAGCTGCAAAGCGTGGAGCGGCGTGTGCAGGGAGGGGGAGAGGGACTGAGCCAGGGGAGCCAAAAGACAAGCTGCTGGTTGCACAGATTTTTCCCTGATTCTTGGGATACCCAGGGATATGGAGGCTGGTATGCCTCGAGGGTGCTTGCTTTTCTCCAGCTCTTGTCGAGCTCATCTAATAAAGAATATTCTCTGTTTTATCTGGTTTGTATTTTCAGAGCATGACAGCTGCAGCAGTGATGCTAATGCTCCTCTGCTAAGCTGTGGCTGCTCCAGGTCCGCTCTGCCCGGACCTTTGCTTTCCCTGCTGCTGCTGAAGGGATGGAAAATCCTATTGCTTGGCTCCGAGGTCAAGTGGGTCCAGACCAGGGGGCTGTAGACAAATCTCAGACTTCACTTAATCGTGAGCCAGTGGCTGCAGGCAGGGGTGCTGGCAGGGGCTCTGCTCGGCTCCAGCATCACGGATAAGAGAGATGATGCCATCCTGCACCCCCCTTGGCATTCACCGCCGGGATGTTAATCCGCAGGACAGTGAATCTGCAGGCTGAGCTCCTGCTGCCCTGATTTTTTCCCCCACTCTTCTGTCCCAGCAAGCGTAGGTGTTGTGACTTGCCGGCGAACACCATTGGGAAGGGATCACCCCCAGGCGCGAATGTCTGCTTTCAGCGCTCGCTCTGCCGCTGGAGAGCCTTTGTTGGTGCCCAACGCCCATGCAAAGCTGGGGAGTAGCCGGTGCCTGGATAAACCACGCGCTGGAGGGGAGCCAGGGCTGCTTGCACAAGAGCAGGAGGAGTTTGCAAATGCTGACACCCCAAGAAGTATGGGGGGCTGGTTTGCAAAGGGTGGATGATGCTCCTTTGCAAACTCCCCATAAGCCTCTGGACAGGGGGATGCCCTGGGATGGGGACAGGGCTGCAGGCAGAGGGCTGTCCTTGGGCAGGAGGGGACGATGGAGCAGAACGGGTGTCCTGGAAATTGGGATTTGCTCAAGCTGGCTCTTGATGATGATCCCAGTGTCCAGCACTCGATGCCCGAGGGATTTGTCCTTGGTCTAGGGACAGCAGCGCTGTTGGGCACAGCCCTGCAGCAGGATGACTTCCCAGGAGCACGTTCCCACCCCGCGCTGCTGTGTTGGACAGGACCCGGCTGAGGGTCTGGACCGCAGCCCGTGGGAGGGGGCGGCAGGGATGCCGGGATGCGAGAGCTGAACAGGACTAGGGGGGAATCCACCAAGGGATGCTTGTGGGGTTTGTTTTGTGTTGCCCCCTCCTGAGCCCCATGCGGGTCCTGGAGCCTCCTCTCCTCTCTCGAGCATGCCCAGCTGCTGTGGGTATGGGGGTGCCAGTGCACCCCCCTGTTTATCTCCCCCACGGCTGCTGCATGGGTGGCCACAGCACACAGGGGGAGTGGGGCGGGTGCCTCCCATCCCTCCCTCCTCCAAAAAGTGATGCCTCTGGCTCCAAANTATTTTATTATTTTTTTTATTTTTTTTTTTTTTTTTTTTTTGTTTTTTTTTTTTTTTTTTTTTTTTTTTTTTTTTTTTTTTTCATTGGTTGCTGGAGGTTTGGGGATGGAGCCACACGGGGGTTGCTGGGGAAATGCTCAGAGGGGTAGAAAACATTTGGCAGGATGCTTGTGCCAAGGCACCTTCAGCTGCAGTGTATCAAGTCAAAGGCTACCTAATCTCGCATTTTAATAGTCCCGGGTGAGTTTCCCCTGCTCTGGGACCAGGGAGCTTAACAAACAGGTTGTTTTACAGTACGAGGACAAAAGAGGTGGATCCCTTGAGGAGCCTTTGTCCCAGGACCCAGGTCACCCTCCGAAGGAAGGCAGACCATAATGGGACCCGCTGTGCAAAACGTTAATAGAAGAGTCTCTTAAATAACTAGAAGAAAAACACGGTCACGAATGAGCCCTCCCTCTCCGGGCAGCACGTCTCCGATAACGAGTCGATGAACATTTTGCCAGCTGATCTCAGAGGCCACCGGGTTTTGCTTGACCCTAACCAGCCTTCCCCTAACGCTGCTTTTTCCAGCTTTTAATGAGATCGGAGGTTACGCCAACCTGGAAGAGGCTTATTTAAAAGCCGTGCCGTCCAAGATTGTTCCCAACACTACCTGCCACCTGCCCAGAGCGGATGCCATGCACCTCTTCCGAGACCCAGTCTCTGGAGATCTGCCCTGGACCGGGATGACTTTCGGGCTGACTATCATGGCCACGTGGTACTGGTGCACCGACCAGGTAAATGTAAACAAGATTCCCCTGCCCCATGTAACACGGCGTTGCCTGGGGTCCAGGCACGCTCTACAACCGCTCTCGCCCTGGAAGTCCACCTGGTTCAGGTCCTAGTGGTCCTTCTGGCCAGTGGTCTCAGGTGGCTTCTTTTTGGAGTCAATAGAGGCACCCTGGGCTCCCGCGACCCTGTTCTTGAGGTGCTTGGACTGGGACAGTTTGGAAAGCGGGATGCCGAGGGGCGTCCTCATCTCCTCGGTGGTCTTCTGGCTTTCTGCCAAGGAGGTTAAGCGTTTGCTTGATGCTTTGGGGTTGCCTGGGGAGAGGCGGCCGGGCTGTGGGGACTTGCTGGGGCTGAAGGCTTTGCTCTGCCAGTACGGCTGGCTGCCCGCGATGGTCTTCTTGGGCTCGGCTCCATCCCTTCTGTATTTGGTGGCCCCGGTGGGTTTCTCGTTTGTCGGAGAGCAGGAGACCTCCTTGCCTTGCTCTCTGCCTGCGGGGTTCCTGGGTCGGTAGCGGTAGATGTGTGTCCCCTGTTTGTTAAAGATCAGAAAAAGAGATGAGGTTCTGCTGCTGCGAGGATGCTGTTCCCCGCACGGACACCCCTCCACGTCCTCATGGAGAAGTCTCTTGGCCCTTTGGTGTGCTCCCTTGCCCAAATTCTTCTGAGACTGGTGGCAGCTCAAAACTGCCCCAAATCTTACCCATTGCTGCTCCTTTGATTTCTTGCCCTGACAAAGCACTGTCCTGCACATCTCAGCAGCCACTTCCTGAGCAGCCCCATCAGCCCAGAGGTTGTCCTGGACCAAGCTGTGGCCACCTGGAGATCCAGGACCAAGGATGCCGATGGCACCTCTCAACACCTCTCCAGGTGCAGCCTGAACACCCGCCTTAATCACCTAAGTGCTCATTTCAGGCCCAAAGAGCATTCAGTCATCCAGTCCCAACCTGTGGGGTTAGGTGGCTGCCACGGTTAGATGAAAGGATGGAGGGTTGGGAGGGGAGGTGGGATCGGGAGCTGTAACACCGCTGCGGGGGTGGCTCTGATGAGCTGGGTTAAGAGACACGTTTGGATTGGGTCTGAGCCCCATTAATCTTAATTCTGGACTGAGTAAGGTCTTAACACACAGCTGTGGTCACCAGATGTTTATCTTCCTCTTTGGGTGTGCCTGCGCCGCAATCTGGAGGTGTGATTGCACCCCATGCAGACGTACCCAGGTGAGATCGGATCTAGCCAGCGCAGGTGCTGATGGCAGGAGGAGCTGGGAGGCTGTGGAGCCAGCTGCACCGACCTGCCCTGCCTCTGCTGTGACCCCCACCCTGCCGCCAGCACTGCATCTCCACCGTGCTGCTGGCATCACAGAATGGGTTGGGTTGGAAGGGACCTTGAAGATCATCTAGTTCTAACCCCCTGCCATGGGCAGGGACATCTCCCGCTAGCCCAGGTTGCTCAAAGCCTCATCCAGCCTGGCCTTGAACCCCTCCAGGGATGGGGCATCCACAGCTTCAGTCATTTAGTAAGAAATATCCCAGTGGCCTCCCTGGTCCTCAGGCAATTGTCTCCTGCTTTCACCAGGAGGGCTGCATTAAAGCAGTTAAGTGATGCTGGATTGATTTAACTGTATTGCTTAAAATCAGTAATAAGGTCTGAGATGTCTTCAGGTGAGGAGGACTACGGCTGATTGAGCTCCTCTCCCTTCGAGGTCATCACGTGCCTGATGTGGTGCACGTGGTGACTGGGTCCCACGGCTCCTGACATGTTCGGGCTCTTGGGCAGAAGATAAACCACAACTTCCCTGAGCATCCCACCCCAGGAACTGGCACCTGGTCCCCCCTGCCCACCATGGCATGAGCCAGTGCTTGCTCTGGAGCAGCCAAATCCTGCTGGGTGCTGAGCTCTTCTCTGCAAGCCCTTGGGGAGAGTCTGGGCTCTTTTAAAGTCAGGATTCCCTATGGATGTTGCCTAGTTAAGAGAGATTGCTGTGGCTGGATCATGGATGGACACGGCTTGGCCAGAGCTCTGAGGTGGGATGGTCCAAGCCGTGTGGGTGGTGGAGTTGTGGTAGGAGGAGGCTGGACTTAGTGTCCCTTTTATTGTGGGGACTCTTTGGGGAGGAGATTGAATAGAATGGTGGTGGGCAATGGTTGATAGTGGCAGGAGGACACGTTGCTGTGGTTGCACTGTTTTTTTGTGGTGCTATGGCACAACACCAACCCATTGCTGGTCTGGAGAGAAATCCAACCGGTGGGTTGGGTCCACATCTATGCTGCCTTTGGGCCTGATGCCCAATGGCTCCAGCGTTTGGGGATGCTCGGGGTGCAGTTTGGCCAGGAGGAGGCTGATGTGGGCAGCCCAGCCGTCCAGCCCGGCTCTCCCCACAGGTCATCGTCCAGCGGTCGCTCTCAGCCAAGAGCCTGAGTCACGCCAAGGCCGGCTCCATCTTGGCCAGCTACCTGAAGATGCTGCCCTTGTTCGTCATCATCATGCCGGGGATGATCAGCAGGGTCCTGTACCCAGGTAAGGACCCCTCCATGGGGACATGGGTATTTTGCCTGTCTCTAAGCAGGGAATGGGAGCAGGGCTTGACTGGAAATCTCTGCTCTACCCAATCCAGGGGGCTGTGCAGGAGAGAGAGGCACAGGAGAGGACCTGAGCATCACTGGTGCTCTCCTTGTGCATATCAGTCAACACGACTGTCCTCTGTTTACCGTGCAGCTGGGTGTGAATGGGGTTGCTTGTATTTAGGCAAGGCAATGCTCCAGGGATGACTTGGGTGCTGTTCTCAATGGGATGGAAAACACGTCGCTTGCCCTGAGTGAGCCTCTGCTTGTGTTTTGGGCCATGGGCCAGCTCATAAAAAATGTGGATGGAGAATAAAAATGCATGGTGGATGTTGATGGTGAGTTTCTTGTTGGATTGGAGGTTTCTAGAGAGTTAATCAAGGATTGCTTTGGTTTATTATATTTACACATGGGAGAAGCTATTCTCTGCACATTTCCATCAGCCGAGCGTCAGCTTTCCCAGCTCTGATGGCACATCAATTATCTGCCTTTCATCTAAGGGCCAGAACAAGTTATTGCAGGAATACCAATGCACATGGACACCCTGAGCAAGGTGGCACCCGGGTCACAGAGCATCAAAGGGCTCGGTGCTCCTCGCCCTGCAAGGCTCCACGGGGCGCGGGGGGATATTTGATGTGCCAGGAGTAAAGCCCTGCTCTGAGCTCCGTCTCACTGGCTGGGAAGGGAAAAACAAGTGGACTCTGGGCAGTAAATTTAATTCCCTGTGAACAGAGATGAGATGCTCAGCTGGGGTAACCTCAGATGGCTTGATTTCAGCTGCTGGTTTAGCCTTGGGGGTTGGAATGCCCCAAAAACCGTGGGTGGTGGGGAGCCTTGAGGAACGCAAATGCTTGGCAGTGGTGCAAGAGGCTGCAGCACTTGGGTGGAAATGGGGGATTGACCTGTGATCCCCCTGCCTGGATGGGGTGATGCTCCTGAAATGGGAACACTGCCGTACTCGCCATGCCTTTGCAGTGGGGACACTGGCGTGCACCCCGTGGGGTGACAAGGGCTGGCGTCACTTGTGGGTCAGCCACAAAGCTGCTGACTGCAATGCTCGCCCACAGAGGTTGCCGTCCCTGTTTCTCCGCTGTCTTGCTCTGCCTAATTATGTGTCCGAGTGCTTTTACTTTGATGCTAATCACCTTTGCGAGGAGCTAGAAAACAAGCCTGAGAAGGACACGCCTGCACGCACAGTCTGTCCCTGGCTGGGCACGATGCCACTGCTGATGGGCTGTGGGATGGAGCCTAGCCGCTGTGCCTGGAGCTGCTGGGCTCCGTCCCACAGCCCGATGCCATGGGATAACCTTTAATTCCCAAAAACCTCCCCTTTACCAACCATACCCATTGCGTTCTTGGACACCAAGACCCTGTGGCATGGCCAGCACTTTCCCAACCCAGAGCACCTCTTGGGTGACTCCTACCATTGCCTCATGGAGGCCATTATTCTCCCATTTGGAGAGTCTGATCTCAGCATTTAGGACTTGACACCAAAGCTAGGGATGACACCACGCCTTGGTTGAGCTGGCTGGGTCACCACTAGGTTTGCAAACCTTTCTAGGGTGGAGAAACATAGGGAAGGTTATAGCAAGAAGTCCTACCTGTGTGGCGCTGCTGGGGTAGGAGCTGTTGCCATCCAGGATGGTGCGGGGCAGCACGCACCTAATCTCCATGGCGTTGCTCCTCCTCTTTGTCACATCATCCATGCGGACATGCTTCAGGGATGGGAGACTCCCCAAGGGGCTGAGGAAGGAGCCCCGGCTGATGTGAGGGTCGCTGAGCTTCCTCTGCATGGGCATGATCTCACCATTGTGGGTGACATCCGAATTGGTTCTCCGGAGTGGCCCGTAGCGGTCCCTCACCTCAAAGTACTCGTCTGAGATGGAGGAGGCATTGGAGCGGCGGTAGCTGTGGTCAGCGGAGCTGCTGGAGTAGCTCTCCTGGTCACTGAGAGTGATGTACTCTTCTTCCTCCTCCTCCTCCTCTTCTCCCAGCCCATTGTGGGTGCAGGGAGGCCCTCTGTCCTCCTGTAGCCCTGCTGCTGGATGGTCTGGCTGGAGATGGTATACCTCCATTGAAGCTCCATTGGGGTTCTCCTCCGGTTCTTGCTTCACACCCGTGTGGTCGGCTGGTGGTGGTGGTGTGTCGCTCTCTGGGGCAGTGCTGTTGTCACAGGGTGTAATGACTTTGGTCACAACGATGCCAACGGGGATGGACCTTGGCTTTGGAACTGGGGGCTTGATGTCCTCCAGTGTTTCTTCCGGTGGCTTCAAGTAGTGGCCTAATGGTGAAGCAGCAAACGTTCCTGCTTGCTTTGTTGTCCAGCTGGTGCCTTCGATGGAGCTGGTAGCGGGGGCTGCAGGAGCTTCCACGGGGGTCTGTGGGGTCTGTCTTTGGCAGGGTGATATCAGAGGTGGCTCTTGGTCTGCATTTTTCCTGGCCTCCATCTCCCTGTTCTTCAGCATCTGCCGGTGCTGGGCGCTGGCCTGGGAGACGTCGCAGACTTTGATGCGGTTCATCTGCGAGAGCTTCACGTTCTTTATCTTGGGGTCAATAATATTGATGTAGCCCAAGACTTCGCTCCCAGGCTCGGGGTCAGGCTCAACCCAAGTGGGCAGATAGTCAAACATGTTGGCTTTCTCCAGGTTCAGGAGGCCAGGGTGGATGAGCAGGGAGAGGTCTGCAGGGTCACCGTGCCTGTCACCCGCATGGCCCTCGTGCAGGGCTTTGCCTTTGTTGTCCGTCTTCTGGTTTTTGTCCTGGTTCTCGGATGAAGTTTTGCTGATCTGGTCGGCACTCTTGGCCTTCACCAGAGCGTATTTAGGGTTTATCAGCTTCTTCACCACGGCGTTGGCTGGGGTCACCGGCACGACGGAGGGCAGTGTTACGGGCTCGGGTTCGGGCTCTTCGCCCATGGAGATGGACTTGAGGCTCACTCCCTTGGACATCAGGTAGAGCTCCTGGAACTGCTTGTCGAATGCTTCCACCACTTGGCCCGAGAGGACCGTGATGACATTTCGGTCCGTCCTCGCTGCAGACCAGGTGAAGCTGGAACAGAAGCGCATTGGAAACGCTCTGAGTGCTTGCTCGTAAATAACACGCCTCTCCCCAGCCCTGGCTTTCCCCGGGGGGTTGATGGTGCTAGCAGGGACATGATCTCGCTGTAAACATTAATAATAATGAGATCGAAGAAACAGCTCTCATCCCAAATTAGAATGAAGAGTTGAAGTCTTGAGCACATTGGAACTTGAAGTGAAAATAAAAGGTGTTTGCTGTGAGCCAGTTAGTTTTTCGATTTCACGTTGGCTGCTTTTCCTTTCTCACTTTGGGTTAGGTAAGAAAAGCAACTTGTAAACGAATGTGTTTTTGTTGTGGCCAGAAAATAGGAAATGTTTCAGTTTCATGTTTATGAAACTTGTGTTTTAGAGCTGAAAAGCTGTTGAGACTGATCTATTTCTACCAAAGCAAGTTTTCATTTGGACAAATTGGGATAGGCTTTGGGTAGGAAATGTTTAACTGGAAAACCTGAGGTGAGGGTTTGGTCAGGACGGGCTGTGTTTGCTGCTTCTGTCCATCCTTGTGCTCATCACATCCGCTGCCAGAAGCACCTGCTGTGTGCCACCACCTCTGAGATGGAGGGGTGTCCTAGACCTGGCTGTGGGGCAGTGGGGACCCCTTGGGTCCTGCTCTGAATCTCAGGCTGACCTTCCAAAATCATCTCCCAGTTTAGGAGGAGGGGAGCAAGTCTGGGACAGGGTCCTGAGGCCAGGGAGCAGGACTTGGACCACATGGATCAGCGTTGGTCCTTTGACCAACACCTCCATGGGGTGGGCAGGAGGAGATGCCATCGATTACCTGTAGGATCCGCACATGGCCCGGTCCCCGTCCACAAACATGAACTTCTGGGCCAGAGCCCCTTTGAATTTGGTGGCCGAGCGTGTGTAAAACTCCGTCCCTGCCGTGCTCCGGACTCGCAGGTTCTGCAAAGCAACTGCAGAGGCGTGAGCAGGAGCAGGAGCACAGGGCTGGTCTTCAGAGCATGGCTCACCCCTCCATCGATGCCCCCACGGGTGCTCCACGGCCCCTCCAGGAGTGGGAAACTTTGTGACCAGCTCAGAGGAGGTCACAGTGATGGGGAGATAAAATAACTTGCCCGAGGCTGTACAGCAACCCACAGACTCGGCTCCAAGAATTTCCTGCTGTGCCCATGTCTCCAGCAGAGTTTTCTCCTTCTTGAACCCGGTGCTGCCTGCATCCATGGGTGAGCAGCGTGCGATAGGGCTGCCCAACGCTTTCCATCTCCTGCCATCCATGCAAGTGCCACCCTGGGAGAGGCGATTCTTCACCTGCTCCCCAGCAGGGTGTGTACAAGGGGTTTGAGGTGGAGGTGGTGACCCCACAACAGCCCCCATGGACCTGATGACCATGGGGTTGTCCTCTACCAGGCTGCCCCTGTGCTGGGCTCCTAAATCCGAGCGTCTAGCTTTGTTTTTAAGGGTTGGTGGGAAAAAAAGACAGTGGGGCAAAATATTTTCACCCTTAGGAAATGAAACTCAGGGATGTAGGCCAAAAGGGCATGTCCCTGCGGAGGTGGCCAAGGAGCGGGGTGTCCTCCCCGCAGGGAGCCCGGGCACGGACGGACAGCTCTGGCTCTGAGAAAATATTTTTTTCTTATCTTCAGTCTGGCTCATGCCTCTGTGCAGCTCCGTGGAGGGCACCGGCACATTTTTGCAGCTGAGCAGATAGCATCTTTCACTGCAAATGCTCTCCCCTGGGTGGGGAGAAAATATTTTCTGATGAAAGCACCTGCATTCCTCCTGTTCCCGCCGGGATGCTGGTAATGCCATCGCTAAAGGCACCGTGTCGTCACGGGGTCATGCCCTCCATGGTTGTTTTTTATTGTGGGTTTAAAAAAAGAAAAAAAAAGCACCAAAAGTATTTGTCCTCCCCACCTCCAGCCTTCCTCATCTGATTCCCTGGGGGTCTCCTCTCTCCCTGGGGACCCAGCACAGCCCTAAGCCTGGGAGCAGGCCGCTTTGTTTTTAAGGGTTGGTCCACTCCCGCGTGCCTGGCAGGAGGGATGGTGATTCAACGCTGTTTTTAGTGTGATGCAAAAGCAAAGGCTTTCCTGACCGGGTTTCCAGGGAAGTTTCACACACTGAGTAGAGAAGTTTGGTTGCCTTTTTTTTTTTTTTTGGTGCATTTGATTTTTTTCTACCATTTCCTTTTTTCCTGATGTGGCTTGGAGGAAACCGGTGCTGAGCACCCCAGTGCCTGGTGGCCAGCAGCACTGGGGGTACAGGGAGCTTGCTGACACAGGGGTTGGGTGGCAATTCCCATCCCTGTCCCATGTTGTCCCTACACACAGGGCTGCCGAGAGAGCAGTAGTACCTGGGGGTGCGTGCCAGCCCCTCTGCCCATCACCAGCCTGGGGTGTCCCCAGCTCAGAGCATCCCTCTGTCCTGCTCGGAGCTGAACCTTTGCACAAAGCAGCAGGGTTTTTTTTTTGGTAACCCCCAGGGGAACAAAGCTCCCCTGAAGCAGGGTGTTGGTTACCTTTCCCTTCCTCCTCCCTCCCGGCGTATCGCTGCTGTTAAATAAGATCTGTTTATTTAATCTCTCCCAAGACGAGCGTGCAGCAAGCGAGCGCCTGGCGCGATGGCTGGCTGCCGAGCCGGGGACGGGGTGAATCACTCCCCAAGAACTCGTCGTTGGTTGCTCAACGAAGCGACCTCCTTGCCCAAGCCGGCTTGTTGGTTGCGAAGCGTGGAAGGCACCGAGATAACGACGCGCGTTTCGTTAGCATCTCCTGGCTGACGAAGCAGCTCCCAGACGCTGCCCTACTTTCCTCCCAGCCTCCTGCCCTGCTGCATCCCGTGCCAGCAAAATTGGCTGCAATAGGTGGTAAAACTCAACTTCTAGACATTTGCCGAGCTCTGCAGATGTTCTCCTGCTCTTCCAGTCCTGCCGCTGGGTTGCTAACGCGTTAGAACACTGGCGTGCGTCAGCTCTGGCTTTTCTGGTCTTGGAGCAGCAGCAGTCTGCAGGATGCCAAACTCCGCGGGGAGCTTGGACGCCGGTAAAATCTCATTTAATTGTCCTGAACAGCAATTAAGCAAAGCTGGTGGGCTCAGCAGCTGGGGACGGTGCGAGGCTCAGCTGGACGGTGCTTTTGGCTCCCCAGGGTGGGGGTCCCCGAGCCCCCGCTGCCTCCTGGGATCACTCCAGCTTGGCACGAAGCTGTCGTGGCTCCGACGTGTTCCGGCTCAGCCGGGGGTTCGCCCTCACCGTAAGCAAATTTGGCGAGCTTGCCCGGGCACGGGCGTCCCCGCCAGCAACTTGGCAGCCGGGATGCGTGTCCGGGTGACGTCAGGTGCAGAAATATCCCTCTTCTGCCAAGCAACAGGCGAGGCCGAGCAGCTTGCAGCCAGTAGGTGAAGCACAGCTGGGAGAGGGGTGTCTGCAAGCCCTGGAGTGATGCTCGGCTGCTCTGGTGCATTTGCAACCGATGGGAGCGTTGTGCCCAGTGGAGAGTCCCGGACCCTGTCCTGCGGCTGGACTGAGGGTCCCTGCTGCTCCTGCGGCTGATAGAACCCCCCCCACCCCACCTCTGTCCCTTCGTCTTCCTCCATGAGCACCATGAAAGGTGATTTTCTCTGCACCCCCTGCATGCACAGGGATGTGGAAGGGCTTTGGGGCACACTGGGCTGGGGACCAAGCCCCCGCACTGTCAGGCATCCCCTGTGCTGCTTGATCTTCCCTAATTTCAAGCAGAATTTGTGAACCGGAGCAACATCACGCGCAGCCACCAGTGCCTCCAGGGCGTGTGCGGGCAGATGGGTCCCACTGGGATCTTGCCAGCTGGGGCTGGTGTCACAGCCCCCAATTTGGGTGAGAGCATCCTTGGCAGCTGCCGGGGCCGCAGGCAGCGTGGGTGCCTCCCTGCTCCGCTCCCGGCCCCGTGCTGGGGCGGAGGCCTCGGAAAAGGGGAAAATCAAGTTTTTTAATTCCAGCCTCTGACTTGCGGGGAAGCCCGAAAGCAAGAGAACCGGCCGGCGGTTGCTCCTGCTGGTGCTGCCCTGGGGTAGGAGCAGGCATGGGGCTGGTGACGGCACGGATCCGGCCCTGGCAGAGCATCCTGCCGCTCGTGCCTTCCCTCCCCGCAGCTGATTCACCAGGAGGAGCTGAGATTGTGGGTTTGCCCTGGGCTTCACGGTGCCCTCGTTGGGTTGTACCCACTGTTGTGGGGCTGCAGCTCCCCAAACACCCCTCTGCCCCAAAACCAGCTCTGCCTGGGTACCAGCATGTCCCCATCCCTCACCCGGTCCCCTCCATCCTGCTCCTCCTGGATTTGGGCATCACCTTCAGCTTTGGCTACAGGAAAAATGGACTAAACTCATCCAGCACTGCCCAAAGTTTGGGGGTTGTGATCCCCCCCCAAGACAGCCAGGCTGATAACTCTGGTTATCTCCCTGCATCGGAGGAAGAGGTCACCCAGCCCTGTACCCTTCANGTGATCCCCTCCCAAGACAGCCAGGCTGATAACCCTGGTTATCTCCCTGCATCGGAGGAGGTCACCCAGCCCCGCACCCTTCGGGCCACCCTACCTTCAAGTGTCCGGCGTGCATCTGGGCTCGCTCGCACATCTGCAGGAAGTGCTTCACATTGGTCTCATCTAAAATGATGTAGACTCCCACCTTCCTCTTGAAGCCCGCATCCAGGAGGTCCTTGAAGATGTCCACGTCGGTGAACATGTCCATGACCACCGCGATGACCTGGGGAGGGGAGAAGAGAGGTGAGGCTGGGGGGCACGGCTGGGTGACAACCCCAAGGTACAGCTGGAACTTGTTCTGCGAGAGCCGAAGCAATGTGCTCTCCCTTTCTCTCTCTCTCAGAGGCTGGGATTTGGTGTCGGGGAGCCCATGGTCCCCCCAGGCTCTGGCCAGCCTGGGGGTGGGCAGCAGGAGCCCCCAGCCCCATTCCTCTGCTGTCACTACGGGAGGTTTGGTCTCCCGTGGGGACCCATAGCGTAATATACTTCTGAAAAAGTGATTTCTGAGGGCAAATCTGACTTTCTGGCCTTTAACAAGCTCCACAAATTTCCGAGTCCCTTTTCTGGGTGAGAAGGTTGGTGTCCCTTTGCCATCAGCCCTGCCTGTGGGGAGCAGCAGGAGGGGAAAGCTGCTGTGTGTGTCTGTCTGTCTGTCCGAGGGCACGCTGCAGGGGTGGTTGCTGTCTCTGGGGGTATCGTGCATGCTTGTGTCGAGAGAAATCATACAGAAAATAGCTGGAAGTGACTCTAAGCTTGGCAGAAAGTATCTGGACACTCATGAGGTTCTTTTAGGAGCTGAAATTACTTTTAATATGTTTTAAAAAACAAGCCTGGCTGGAAGCTGATGGGGTTGCTTGAAAGCTGCCGGGAGTTTGCAGCTCCCAGTGCCTGCGCCCAGGCTGCTGCTCCAGTGATGGGGCTGGGTTCAAGGTCAGCTCTGCACCATGGGGCCAGAGCAGAGCTCCGGGGACAGGCGGTGTTTCTGCCATCAGGGCTGCTGGCATGGCCGGGAGCACTCCGGGTGCTCGAGGTGCTGCTTCTGCTGTGCAACCCCCCGCAATCATCCCTCCTTCCTCCCGCACTGCATGGGAGCAGAGCCCTGTGGTGACAGTNCGCAATCATCCCTCCTTCCTCCCGTGAGCATCCCTCCTTCCACGAGCATCTCTTCTTCCTCCCACACTGTACGGGAGCAGAGCCGTGCGGTGACAGCTGGGTTTGGCACAGGGCAGTGTCATTGTCCCTTGTAAGCCGGAGCTGCCTTTGCACCCAGGGCATTCACTGCCGCGGTGGGGCCGGGGCGAGTCCCAGGTGCAATAGGAAGATGCGTCTGTGCCGCGTCCANCGGAGCTGCCTTTGCACCCAGGGCGTTCACTGCCGTGGTGGGGCCGGGGCGAGTCCCGGGTGCAATAGGAAGATGCTGCGCTGGGGTTTTCCTGGGATGGCTGCTGAAGCACCAAAGGTCACTCCACTCCCATGGATTTTTGCTTTCCTGGAAATGGCATCGCCCGTGACACAACGGTGAGCAGCAACGGCGCCTCATGGGACGTGGACCTGTCGGAGCAGGTCCAGAGGAGGGACGGGGAGATGGTCAGAGGCTGGAGCAGCTCCCGTGCGAGGACAGGCTGAGAGAGTTGGGGGTGTGCAGCCTGGAGAAGAGAAGG
>VZTO01019863.1:0-13564 GCA_013400615.1 Syrrhaptes paradoxus | reverse complement strand
GTCCCTGCCCATGGCAGGGGGTGGCACTGGGTGGGTTTTAAGGTCCCTTCCACCCCAAACCATTCCAAGTGCAGGCAGAGGGACTGGAGGCAGCTGCCTGCCCCCCAGCTGAGCATCTGGGTGCAATCCCTGGGGTAGCAATGGGGCAGCGCAGCCCCGCAGCTGCATCTGCTTCCCCCTCCTCCTGCATGGGGTGGCAACAGCCACGGCAGAAAGCAGCTTGTCATGGGGACACTTGTTTGTCATCGTCCCATGCTTGGAAACCTGGCAGTAGCCCCCATCTCTGCGGCTGTTCCTGGCAGATGCCCTGGGTCAGGGGGAGGAGGGTGTTTGGAGGTGGATGCTCTCAGCTCCTCACCTTTCCAAAAGGGCTCTGCTGGTCACAGCACGTGGCCCAGCCGGGAAGGACACTGGTGTTGGAGCGTGCACCCTATGGGGTGACACAGGGAGACCCTGGGATGCTCCTCCCTCGGGAGGAAGGGGGTCAGGATGGTGCTGGGCGCTTGCACACTCAGGCACGTCCAGTCCAGGGCTCTCAAAGCACCCAGCTGCCTTTTAATTAGTTTAGTGCCACAGGAGGTGGAGAGCTCTAATTAAGAAGAGGATCGTGCGTTATGACAGTGCCGGCTCTTCCCTTCCTTTTCTGCAGGCGATGGGGCGAGGAGCGAGTCTGTGTCGTCTCTGATGCCGCCCCAACCTCCCCAAACATGCACGAGCATTTCGGGAGGTGCTGGTGAGCCGAGTGAGAGGGGACGTTACAGCTCTGCCACTTGATTTTAGCTGAATTCACATTTACCCTCACCCGAGAGCCTCTCGAGAGGCTTTGCCATGAAAGGATAAATCCTCGTGCCCCCGCTCGTGCATTTTGCACGTCCTCATTGTCCTGGTGGGGAAACCGAGGCAGAAAACCGGGTGCCTGCTTTGCATGGGCTGCCCAGCGAGGGCTGTGCTTGTCTCGCCAGCGATGTAAAGTGGGACAGGTTCAAAGCTTGTTCTAAAGCTCCGGGCTTGGCTTTTCCATCTACAGCAAGTAATTGAGGAGGAGCTGTGCTGGCTGCCGCGAGTCCTGGGTGAGGGACATCTGAGTGGGGACAGTGTCTCCCTGGCTGGAGGAGGTGGGTTTGGTGGCAAAGACTTTGCTCCTTCTCTGACACTGATGCTCCTTGTGGCCATGGTCATGTTTCTTTGCCAGTGTGCCACGTTTTCTCAGGGGGACATTGAGGACTTACAAAATTGAGATGAGAATAGTATTGGCTTTCATTTTGGGAGGAAAAGGGCATTTTCCCACTGCAGTTCCAACATTCCCAAGGTCTTGTCTCATTGCTATGTCTCTGAAGACAAGAAGGTGCTTTGCAGGGAGGTGGGCAGGGCACGGTGACCTCCCTGTCCCAAGTGGCATTCCCGCAGGGACAACAGGCAGGCTGCAGGCAGTTGCCCAGGGCAGCAGGGTGGCTCTCACCCACTTGCTCACATTTTCAACCCGATTCCTCCTGCTTGGCTGGTGCATCCTGTCGCTGCTCAGCGCTTCTTCTTCCCTCCCTGCTGCGTCTCGCCTGCAGGACAGGCTTGGCCTCGGTTTGTCACCGGGATCTCACGCCAGCGTTACCAGTGCACTGTCCTGGCGTGAAATGGGTCAGGAGAGCGAGGACGGTGCTGGCAGTGCTCCCGATCCAGTCACTGCCCAAGGACTGTAGGGCTGAAATCTGCTGCTGGGCTGCCCGTGCTTGGAGCTCGCTGGGACCAGCTGGGTCCATGCAAATGCAGGTGCAGGGTTTAATCCACAAGGAGCGGAGGCCTGGCTGCTCCAGAGTGGTCAAATCCCGTGTGCTATTGACTTCCCATCCCAGGGGATGGGAGTGTCTGGAGCAAGCTGTGCCATCCTGCTCCGGGGAGTGAGCTTGGCACCTTTGTCCCCATCACCTCTACCCGCGTGCTCGGTGTCGTCGAGGTCCCTGGCAGCCGGAGAGCATTGCCTCTTCCCAAAGCCCCTTTGCTGGTGCATCATCCCAGGAAGCTTTGCCATCCCTTGGCCATTCGTCTGGACAATGCAGAGGGAACCAGCCCCAAACTACAGCCGGATGCTCCCAGAGGATGATGCTTTTCTTTCCGTGGTCCCAGGAGACGTCAGGATCCATTGAACGCAGCAGATGTGCCAGGTCCCAACACCCCAAGGAGCGGTGAGCATTGCGTCGCCTTGGATTCTGGGCAAAATGATGTTGGGCTCCTTCTGAAGAGCATAAACTGCAGGATCATGTTTTATAGAGGAAATTACAGCCCTTTATTAGCTCACTCTGAATCATCAGATAATGACTTCTGAGGCACACCACGTGGGCATGAAATAAATTAGGCAGGCACCAAGGCACAATTAGAGGAAGCGTGTTGGGATGAGGGAGAGGTGGGACAAGTAACATTAATAATTGCTCTCCCCTGTCGACCCTTTCATCCAGGAATGGCAGAAGGTTTTGTAAATAGTAATTAATAGGGCATCCCAACCTTTGCTGGAAGTCGCTCAGGGTAATTATATCACCACAATCCCAACTGGGAACCTCAGGTGCAGAGAGGAGGTCAGACTCACTGCTCGCTCCGGTGGCTTTTGGCCAAGGTCAGTGTTTTCAGCCTGGTTTCTGGTCAGATGGAGCCCAAATCCAGAGAAGAAGAGAGAAGGGAGATCCTCCTCCCTACCCACTGTGTGAGCTTTGCAGCCCAAGGGGATCTGCATCAAGGGAGAGATGACCACAACGTGGCCAGATGTGGTGAAGGTCTCCAGCGTGGAGCCCGGTGGTGCACCATGTCCCTGACCACCTCCGTTCGCTGCCCACAGAGACAGGGATGTTCTGGGAGAGCGGGAACGTGGCCGCAGGATCCTTTCTCTCTTCTCTCCCATTTATTCTCAGAAGGAGGAGAGGGTCACTTGCATCCCCTGCTCTGGCTCACCTGGATTTGTCTCTGCAGAGCGAAGCCGAGGCTCTGTCCATCCCTGGAGGGGTTCAAGGCCAGGCTGGATGAGGCTTTGGGCAACCTGTGCTAGTGGGAGGTGTCCCTGCCCATGGCAGGGGGTGGCACTGGATGATCTCTAAGGTCCCTTCCAACCCAACCCGTTCCATGATTCCATGAACTCAGCAGCCTTCGGCCTTGTTCCTGCAACCAACTGGGTTCATCTGCACCATCAGAGGGGCTTCATATCTCAGCTCTTCGCTTCCTCGCCCCAGCTCTGAGCTGCCGGGAACCTCCCCAGCATCAGCAGCACTCACGTGGGCTCTGAACTTTCCTCGGCTGGTCTGTCTGTTGGGTGGACTTTGCTCTTCTGAGCCAGCCGCCCGCGTGGTGTTTGGTGTTTGGCATCTGAGAGCATTCCAGCCCAGGTGTCTCTGACAGCGGCAGGAGCAAGGGTCATCCTCTGGGATGCAATGCCGAAGGTTTTCCAAGCCCGTGCTCCTTCGCAGGTGGATGAAGAGCAGTGTCGCTGCCCCGTGGGATGGGACAGCTTGGCAGGGATCTCCGCAGGAAGGATGGGACACATGACGGGTGGCAGCCAGACCATCTTTCTGTCCACTCTCGCCTTCTTCAGCCGAACCCTTTCAGCTCCAGGCTCATGAAGACCTTAATCCTGGGCTGAACTCTCCAGCTGCAGAGGCAGATGGTCCAGCCCAGTGTCCCCACGCTTCGGAGCACCCACACCAGCGGTCCCCCAGGCTCAGGAGGTTCAGCTGCACAAACTGTGATCCTTGTTTGGAAGTGGGAGACCTCTGGAAGAGCTCCACTGGTCAGACCCACTCACTCCTGCCATCCCCAGACCCTGCAGGCTCCAGGTTTGAGGCACACACCCATCTCTGCATTTCCTGGGGTGCCACAAGCTCCAAGCAGGCTCCTGCATGTCACCGGTGTTGTCACCACATCTCATCCCACCAACAGGGACCACCTGGACCAGGAGGCAAAGCCCAGCCCCACTCATGGGGCATCAAGGGACGGGTGACAAGCGTGGCACCATCAACAATGGCCACGTCCCTGTGGCTTGGAGAGGCTCCAAGGAGAGGTGGGGACAGTGCTGGCAGCCGGGCCTGGCAGCTGCCTGACTCAACAGCCTGGCTCTGTGGAGGAGGAGGATGGTGGGATGAGTCAGGAGATGTCGGTGTTGGGGCAGGCGGGAAGCGGTGAGTAGGCAAAGCCGGGCAGGAGCTGCCATCCCTGGTGAGACGCAGCCGGAAAGACCCGAAGATGAGCCATTGTTTGGAGTGGGGGAGTTCTCCCCACCCTCCATCCCATGGGATGACAGCTCTCCCTGCTGGACCCCCCCTGCTCTTCCCAGCTGGAACTGGGTCACTGGGAACCACCAGCAACCTCTGCCCACCACAGCTGGCCTTCAGCGCGCGCCATCATCTCCCTCCTTCCCTAGTCCTCCTGCCCAGGACACCAGCCTGACCCCATTGCTCATCCTCCCCAACTCCCCGCTCCTTGGCTTGATGCCACGGGGAGGACAAGTCAACCCAAACCCCAACCCCAAAGAGGGTGGGCTGCCGTTAGCGATGCCATCCCTTGGCATCTCCCCAGCCTTGTCCTGCCCATCAGCTCATCGTTTTCCTCCTAAAACCAGGATGAGGCCGGCTTGGAGCACTGTGGCAATCTCAGACCGAGCTTGACCCTCGTACACGTCAGCGCCAGACCAGTGGCTTTGGCTGCTTTGCCCCGGGGCTCAGTTTAGCTCCTCCGGTTCCTGGGTTCCTGCGTGTTGCCGCTTGCAATCACAGAGGGCTCTGGGAATAACGACCGCGGGGTGCCTGGGACTGTGGGCTGGGAAGCAGCTGACCCCATTTTTCTCCCCAGTGGTTTTCCTCACAGCCCCATAGGGACCCCGGGATTAACGATGCTGCCAGACGGACCATGGGGAGGGTCGCATTGCTCCCCGGGAGCGTTGGACCAGCCTAACAGCATCCTCAGCAAAATCTGATCCGCCAATATTGATTACACTGAACAACCATGGACAAACCCCAATGCTCGACCCCGTTGCCTTTGCTTAGGCAGAGATCCCTGCAGGATGGGGATTACCCGGATGAGCCGGACTTGAGGATCCTCCCTCGGCAGAACAGCCCAGGGGTAAATCCTGCCCCGTTCCCCGCGGCGCACCTCACCTTCTGAGCCTGGCAGATCATCTTCCGCACCACCTCCTTGATGTGCGCTTGCCCCTCGATGGGCGGCTGCATGTAGACGGTGGCGCGGGTGACCCCGCGGTAGGCGATGGTCTCGGGCCAGCCCAGGTCCAGCTGAGGGATGGAGCGGTCGGACCTCTGCGGCCAGTACTCCAGGGAAGGGGCCACATCCTGCTCGTCCCCTTGGCTGTTGTGATCGCCTTCGCTGTCCCCTGCGCTGCTGCCGTGGCGTGGGATGTACTCAGAACCGGGGTCGTACGTCTCCAACGTGTCCAGGATCTTCTTTAGCTCCAATTCGGAGAGGAAATCCCTGATGTTCTCCTTCTTCAGGACTTCATAGAAGGCATCAGGACCGCGGGAGGCCAGTGCCTCCAGGGCCAGGCGTTGCTCCTCGCTGTAGAAGAACTCGGGCTTGGACTCGCTGGACCTCCAGTTGACGTGGCTGTCGTCCAGACATTGAACCTGGGAGAAAGCCATGGTCACCCCTCACGCCGGCACCCTCTGAAGGGAGCTCTGGGACCCAGCGGGTGCCAGATGTCAAAAATAAATAAGGAATTAATTATTCTCCAGTCTTTAAATACTTTTCTTCACCCTCCCCGTCTCAGTGCGCAGCTGGGGAAACACGCTGCTCCCTCCGCCGCCGGCTCCTGCCACGCTGGAGCTCTTCTCCACCACAGAGGAAGATTCGGTTTCTTGTTTGCTTCCAGCGAGCGGGCTCCGGGAGAGGAAAACCTGGAGCTTCCCACGGCCGGGGCTGCGCGATGGGGCAGAGACGGCCCTCGGTGCACGTGCACCGCTGGGAAGATCCTTCACCTTCTCATCCTCTGTTCTTCCAAGTCAACGATAACACCGGATAAAATAAAAAATAGAAAACAAGCGAATGAAGAAAAAAAAATAAAAAAAGCTTAACAGAGGGCAGAGAAAAGCAGGATTTCTCAGCCCAAAGGCCGTCCCTGGTTATATTGTTCCTGGAGAACTGGGTCAGCCGGTGGGTTTCGCGGCGGCCAACGTCTCCGCCGGACTCTTGCGCATCGCCCCGGCCGGCAGATCGGGTGTTTTGGGCTCCTGCCCGCGCACGGTGCCGGGCCGGACAGGTAACAGCAAGAAGTGAAAAGAGGAAAAGCAAAAGAAGTGATTCATGGCTCCGCCCTGCCCCACCTGCAGTCACATGCTGCCTTCGCACATTCCCGGCTCTGCCTGTGCGTTAACTCTTTCGGCTGATGCCATCCTCGCCCCTCCGCCCAGCCCAGGAGGGACCCCATGGGGGTGGGAGGTGGGGGGGCGGCTGGGCAGGGATTTGGGGGTTTGTCTCAAAAAAAAAAAATCTCTCCCCTGAGTTCTCCACCTCTCCTGATGTGCTGGCTGGTAAATCCGTATTTTGCAGGAAAGCGTGGTTAACCCCTCCTGTGCCAAGCGTGAGGACCCCGGTGCTGGGGCTGGAGATCGGAGCCCAGGTGGGTCCCGGGGTCAGAGCTGCACCAGGGGAGGTTTAGGCTGGATGTTGGGAAGCATTTCTTTACCGAGAGGATGGACAGACACTGGAACCAGCTTCCTAGACAGGGGGTTGGTGCCCCAAGCCTGTTAGTTTCAGAGGCATTTGGACAATGCTCTTAATAACATGCTGTGACTGTTGGTCAGGAAGTTGGACTAGATGATCGTTGTAGGTCCCTTCCACCTGAAAATATTCATTCCATTCTATTCTATTCTATTTCCTCCTCCGCTTTGGCACGAGGTTTGCAGCAGGGACCTGGTCCTGGTGCTAGATGATGCTGCAGCAGACTGTGTTAAAAAAGTGGGAGATGGGCAAAAAACCCACCCTGGATTCATCAGTCGCCGCTCACAAGCCAGAAACGTGGAGCTTTTTTGCTTGGAAACTCAAAGATGAATGTCAAGAATCAGGGTCAGATTCTTGCACCGATGCAAAAAAGGAAAGTGCCAGGGGCTGCGTCTCTCTCCCTGGCGTTGGTGCGGCTCAGCTGGATCCGCAGCCGGGGAAATGAGCCTGGCTTGAGTCAGGCTCCCGAGGCGAAGCCGCCCGTCTGCCGGGGCACTGGCCCATCAAAGCTCAGCGCTCTGCAGCCATGGTGGCCGCACAGTGTCCTGGCTGCTCCGTCCTCGGTCTGGCAAAACACGGAGCCCAGGGAGGATTTGGAAGGAAAGACGAGTGAGAAACATGCAGAAAGGGGAGAAACTCCAGCAGGGCTTTCTCCAAGCTGGGCTGTGGCCAGCTGAGCTGATACCTGCTCAGGTTTAAGGGAACCGGTAGTTTTTTTCCTCTTGTATTGGAGTAAAAAGTTTTATGTGAGTGCCCGGGAAAGGCCGGTGAAATCAGCCTTCTCTGTCCGTGTCCCCAGTGAGAAATTGTGCGTTGGGTTGTGCCCAGCTCTGGGCTGTCGTGTGCCGGAGGGAGCAGCGGCGCTTTTTTTGCAGGGATGCAGGGATGGGGATGTGGGGATATGGGGATGCAGGGATGCAGGAATGCAGGCATATGGAGATGCGGGGTTGGAGATGTGGGGATGGGGGATGCAGGGATGGGGATGTGGGGATATGGGGATGCAGGGATGCGGANATGCGGGGTTGGAGGTGTGGGGATGGGGATGCAGGGATGCGGAGATGGGGATGTGGGGATATGGGGATGCAGGGATGTGACAGCTGTGTGTTGGGATCTGGACATGGGAAGGAAGGAAGCACTCAGCTCCCACCAGCTCAGGAAGTGTTTCAGACAGAGCTGGTGACTTTATGGAAAGGCTGCGCAGACCCTGTGGGGATTTTCCAGGGGTGGGATGTCACCTCGGCGCTGTGACCTGGGCAGAGAGGGTGCTGGAGGCAAAACTGGGTGTTTCGGGTGAAATCCCAGCCCTGCCGAGCAAACTGTGGTGGCCCTTTTGCTGATGGAATTGCACCGGGACAGGAAATGTGACAAAGCCACGCACCCACGGGGGACCTCCAGGACCTCCTTGTCCCCCCAGGGTGGCCAAACTCCTGGATCAGGGCTGGCACACGGAGCGTAGGTGTGCGTGGCGTGGCTGGAGCGTGTTGCGGTCGGACCCACCTCAGCCACTGCCGCCTGCCCCAGCTCTGTTTTTATTGTGGCAAGAGATTTACGGTCTCTTTAGCAGGGTGTGTGCGCTTATGATTTATGATGTGGTGGCACAAACGTGGCATCGCGTCGGTTGTGTGGCTCCTACGGCCGGCCACGTTGGAGGGGGATTTGGGACTGCAGAAGCTGGAGTATCACCTGTCCCCCCTGCGTGGGACGAAGGCGCCGGGGTCCCCAGGAACTGGGGACGGGGGACCCCGGCGCCTTCGCCCCACGCAGAGCTCCTTTGTCATCCCCCGCCTGTCTGCAGGGACAGGTCACCGTGGCTGAGCAGGTTGGTCCCTGCCATCGCAGATGTCCCCAGCTTGGCCACCCCGGGCTGTCTGAGCCGGCCAGGCAGCACCGGGCGCAGACACAGCCCTGCTCCTGCAACCGGCACCCATTCCGGCTCCTCCTGGCTGTAGAGGGAAGCATTAATTACAAGCTCCTAATGAATTTCCCATCTCTAGCAGAAGGCCTAATGAGAAAGTGAGGCAGTGGGGTACAACGCCGGGCTCTGCTCCTGGCTTAGGAGCTCTGGCTGCTCCACTGGGCTTGGCTCCCACTTCCTGCAAGTTTTCGGGTCCCACCGAGGGGTTCGGTGGTAGAACCGAGCCCTGATGGGGGAATTTTGGCTGGGTTGTAACACCCAGACGCTGCTTTGCCCTCTGGAGCATCTTCCAGCCGCCAGCCATTTGCATGGAGCCGTGCGCAAGGTGGTGTTTTAGAGAGGGGGAAACTGAGGCATGGAGCGGTGATGGCAGCTTTACTCAGCTGCTGCAAAGCAGAGTCACCAGAGTCCCGGTGCTGACTCTGACCCTGGGGAAAAGTGGCTCAGGCGGGGCTTTTTCAGCGTCCCTGGGAAGTGCTGAGCACTGCCTGTGTTGCACACCCATTGCAACCCCACTGCAACCCCACTGCGCCCCATTGCAACCCCACTGCACCGCATCGCACCCCCACTGCACCCCATTGCAACCCCACTGCCTTCAGTGTTGTACCCCATTGCATCCAGCGTTGCACCCCATCACACCCTGCATTGCACCCAGCATTGTACCCCATTGCACCCCACATTGCACCCCACATTGCACCCCATTGCATGCAGCATTGCACCCCATTGCAACCCCATATTGCACCCCATTGCATGCAGCATTGCACCCCATTGCAACCCCACATTGCACCCCATTGCATCCAGCATTGCACCCCGTCGCACCCCACACTCCTCCGTCGAAAGCTCCAGGGTGTTACCCGCTGGTGTTTGCCTTCCCCAGCCACTGCTGCTGGGGGGACCGAGGGCTGCACCCCGCTTCGGCAGGGATGACCACGCAGGAGGGCCGGGATGATGCTCCCAGAGCCGGGTGCATGCAGGGATCGCCCGCACTGCTCCGCGGGGGGAGGATGCAGGCTGCAGAGCCACGCAGCCCGTCCGTATTTACACCTGACATTCAGTTCCATCCATTTCAATATTTTATGAGCATAACAATAAAAAAAGGGCTTGGTGCTCGTTGAGACACCGACGTAACCGGGCGTTGCCGGTGCTGGCGAGCTGCCCCGCGCGTCCCAGGGCGCTGCTGGGTGCTGCCCATGGGGAGGTTATTGCCCCAACGGTGCACAAACCCGCCTGGCTCCATGCATGGGGACGGGCAGCCGTGGGGCTCTGCCACCTCCAGCTGCAGACCCAGGTCCCCCCATCCTGGCTCTGGAGTCCTCCCTGGGGTGGCTGTCACTGGCTTCTCCCCCCTGGTCCCCTGCCAAGCTCTGGGCATTGTGGCTGTAGCCCAGGGCCAGTGTGTGCCCCCGTGGAAGGGGGTCCCAGGGGAGGGAAGGGGTGCAGGGTCAGCACCCACCCTGCAAGAGGTCCTGGCATGTCACCCGTCTCTGTCCCCCAGACACCGTGGCCTGTGTGGACCCCGAGGAGTGCGCCCGTGTGTGCGGGGCCGCCGTGGGCTGCTCCAACGTCGCCTACCCCACGCTGGTGGTCCGGCTGATGCCCAGCGGTAGGTGGGTCAGTGGGAGGGGGGGTGACTCCATCTCTCCTGGGCTTTGCTGCCCTCTGGGGACACCCACAGAGCCCGTCACTGCTCAGCACTTGGGGGGTCCCTGGGGCTGGTCTGGGGGGGCTTGTACACGGGATGACCCAGATGGACCCTTCCCAGGTGACCCAGCAGCGAGGTCAGGGGATGTGGGTGACTTCGGGGCAGCGCAGGGTCTCAGCATCCCGGAGTGCAGCCGGGTGTCCCCAAACCCCATCCCTGCCCCAGGGGAGATCCTGGCGTGTGCCTGGGGAAGGGGAGGCATTGCCCTTGGGTGAAGCATTGGGGCTGTCCCATCCCATCCTCTCCCGTCCCATTGCACTTTGTCCCATCCCATCATCTCATCCCATCTTACCCCATCTTACCCCATCCCCATTGGCTCAGCCGCTGCCTGAACGGTCCCTCTCTCCCCCAGGGCTGCGGGGTCTGATGATCGCGGTGATGATGGCCGCGCTCATGTCGTCCCTGACCTCCATATTCAACAGCAGCAGCACGCTCTTCACCATGGACATCTGGAGGAAGCTGCGGCCGGTGGCCAGCGAGCGAGAGCTGCTCTTGGTGGGCAGGTAGGAACCATGGCTTTTGGGGACACCGTGGGTTTTGGGGAGACTGGCCGGGCTGGTCCAGCCCTCTGTGATCTTTTGGTGCCTGCAAAGCCCTGCTCATGAAAGGAAAACAATCTCTTTGGGTTATTTTATGTATGAAAGCCCTGGAAAGGTGGAGAGGAAGCATTCGGGGTGTTTGGAGGGGCAGGGCTGTGCCCGGGCGAAGCCTCTCCCTTCCCCAGGGGACTCCGACGGCTGCTCCCTGCTGAGGTGACGAGCACAGTGCACGGGGGACCTTTGCCGGGTGGCAGAAAGGACAGCGCTGCCCGTGCATGCCCTGGCCGCTCCCGGGGCCGGCGGTGAGCTCGGGAACCCGCCCGCGGTGCCGCGCTCGGGGCGGCAGAGTCAGCGCTGGGGAATGTCCCGGCGCGGTGCCGGGGTGCGCGGGGAGTGTCCTCGGCACGGTGACAAGGAGCGAATCTGGGTCACAGCTTTGGCTGGGCTGTGCTGGGGCTGCCGAGACAGTTGGCTGGTCCGGCTGCTCCGGGAGAAGCGATTTCTTGGCATCATCCGTCTCCGGAGGGTGGGAAGGGGATGGGTGTCGATCCCGGGACCCGCGGTCCCACATGGGTCCCCCATGGAAACTGGGGAGCTCGTCTCGGCGCCTGCCTTGGCCCTCTGTGATGGCTTTGGTGCCGGTGCCAAGGGTATAATAACGCCGCTTTCCCGAGGACGGTTAATGAGTGTTTGCGAAGGGCTTTGCCCGCCCGGGGCGGGATTCGCGACTCTGGGGGTTCGTCGGGGCGTCGGGCGATCTGCGAGCAGGGTGCTGAGCATCACCGCGGATGAACATTTTTGGAGAGGTAAAAAATGCTGGTTAAGCTGCAACTTTGAGGTTTTCCCACCTGCTGGGTCCCAGCCACCCCCCGACCCGCTGCGGTGGGGATGCCGGGTCTGGCAGAGGAGGGGTTCGCTCATGGGACTGGGGTTCGCTCCAGGTTCCCAGACCAGGGGGTCTGCGGTCCTGCTGTGGCCGTGCTGCCTGCCTGGAAATCCCTGGCGGCATTTGACATGTGCTGTGTGCCCAGAGAAACCCCCATCCTTCCCGAATCCCCCTCGAGCCCCCAGGCTCTGCCCCCCATCCCTGCCTGTGTCCTGACCCACGGGGGGGCACAGCTGCCGGGCACCCCCAGCTCACCCCCAGCTCAGACACTCCTGCGTTTTTCCCACGACCTTTCGGCATCGTCGGTGACACACAGACGTACAGAACACGGGGTTTTTCTCCTGCTCCTGGGGTCAGGGCGTGTGTTTGGCTGCTTCCTCTTTCCAAAGCACCAGGCAGGCGGGGCGAGAGGGGGGGCTCTGTCTAGAGATGCTTGCATTGCTTTTTTTTTTTTATTATTTTATTTTATTTTTTCCTACTTCTGCTTTTCGAGATGAGCAGATGGAGATGGAGGTAATTCTGCAAAGCTGTAAACAAGCTGGTCTGAGCTATAAATACGTGTCCTGCCTAGCCTGCCTGCTCAGCCTGAGCCCAAAAAACCGGCTTTGGCCGAGGATGGGGACAGAGCGGTGTTGGGGGACAGATGCACCCCCCAGCTGGGTGCTTTGGCTGGGCACAGGGGTGCTGAGAACTTCACCCCAAATCTGGCCAGAGAGCACCCAGCCTCCACGGCGGGGGGCTTCCCACTGCAAAGGTGCCCATTGCCTGGTGGTTCCCATGGGGGGTCCAGTTTAGTTGGGGACCTCCCGACGGTGAGTGTGTCCTCAGGGGTGTCTGGCAGGGGACACAACCCCCACCTGGGACAGGACAGCACGGATGCCCCCTGCCTCAGTTTCCCCAGGGGCTGTGCCACCCACGGGGAGGTGGGGGTCCCCACTGCCCCCCTGGGGAGCACTTTCCCACCCGGGATGGACCCAGCACTGGTGTAATTAGCATCCTCTGGCCCCTGGGATGTCACCTGGTGGACTCAGGGATGTCACCTGGTGATGAGCATCCTCCCACTGACTCCCAGCTTCCCCCAGCCAGCTCTTCCACACCAGCACTGGGACCCATCCCCTGGTCCTGGGGAACCCCACACAGCCACAGTGATGCCGAGGAGGTGCGGGTGGGACAGGACCGTCACCCCACACTGCTGCTGCTTGCAGGGTGGTGACGGTGGTGCTGGTGGCCCTCAGCGTGGTCTGGATCCCCATCCTGCAGAGCTCCAGCGGCGGCCAGCTCTACGTCTACATCCAGGCTGTCACCAGCTACCTGGCTCCTCCTGTCACCGCCGTCTTCGTCCTGGCCGTCTTCTGGCCACGTGCTAATGAGCAGGTACACTCCTGGGGTGGCCCTGGGGACAGCTTGGGGACACGGTGGGGCTCGGGGGGCCAGGAGGAGGAAAGGGGAAGGTGATGCTGGGGAGGGGAACCGAGCCCGGCCAGCGTTTCCCCGGGGAGCTGGTGGGTGGCTGCTGGGAGGAGGAGGAGGCAGGTGCCACCACGCATGGCCACCAATGGGGCTGGCAGGTGACATCCCTTGCTGAGGGGTGACAGGGTGAGGCCGTGGCTTGGCCAGGGGGTGTGGGGTGCTGCTCTGACATGTAGGGGCTGCTTGACCCTCTTCCAGAGACTGGCTCTTGGGGTGTGTTTGTCCCCCGGTGGGGTGGCGGTCCCCCTCCGGCCACCCCCTGTGGACCTTTGCTTTGCAGGGAGCGTTCTGGGGGCTGATGGCGGGACTGGCGCTGGGGCTGGCCAGGATGGGGCTGGAGCTGGCGTACCCCC